>PVKB01007397.1:0-36001 GCA_004027205.1 Ctenodactylus gundi | reverse complement strand
GGGGGAGGGGAGGGAGAGAGAGAGAGAGAGAGAGAGAGAGAGAGAGAGAGAGAGAGAGACTGCAACAGATATAAACAGAAATGAAATCTAGGAGATGTGAGACTACATCTTAGGAGGACAGGATCAGTTTTAATTTTGTGCCTTTATGTTTAAAATTTTACCACACAGGTTTTTTACTGAAAATAAAAATAAAAAATAAAAGTATTAGAATTGCTTTTCTCTGTTGCATTTCTATTCAGTGGACCTTCTATTATAATACAGCTCAATACAGAAAACAATGTCACAGGCTTAAGTGATACTGGAACAAAAAAGACTTACCTTCTGTGTATCAATATCTTGTCTCATGATTCCCATTTCTTTATTTAATTGTTCTTTGTGTTTCTCACATTCACTTAGTTGAGCTATTACTTTATTAAGTTCAGTTTCTTTTTGCTACAAAAAAGAAAAAATTCTCAAGACACTCGGAATAAAAATATAACTACATAATTTTGAAGTTTTAAATTACCTTCTTATAGTCATCTTTTCCATCTTGAATATAATTCTCGATGTCTTTCACATAACCATGAATATTTTTCATCTTCTCTTTGATATCATTCAGCTGTAGAAAAATATTTATTGAACTTATATTGGTGGGATCAGGACTCTTTTTTCTTTTGAGAAAAGTCTTTCTCTATAATCCAGGCTGGTCCTAAACTCACTATGTAGCTCAGGCTGGTTTCAAACTCATGGCAATCCTCCTGCGTTAGCCTCCTGAGTACTGGGATTACAGGCATGTGTTCCCATGCCCAGCTAATTTAAACGTGGTATTGGAGAATCGAACCTAAGGCCCTGCTTATGCTAGACAGGTGCTGTAATCACTGTGTAATGCCCCCATGTCCCAGAACCAGGACACTTAATAGAAGAATACAGTGAAATCTGGAATTCCAGTTTCCACCATTACTAAATTTTATGATCTTATCTGAGTTCCTTTATTAACAATGGGAATTCATTAAACAGTCTCGTTCTTAACTTCTATTTTAGATCAAAAAGCAGAATATCTTAAATTTAATCCTATTTTACCTAAGAATTTCTAATGTCAAAATTGTATTTTGAGGGCTGGAGATACAGCTTGGTGGCAAAGTGCTTGCCTAGCATGCCCAAGGCTCTGAAAGCAACCCTTAGCACCACCAAAAAGAAAGAAAGAAAAAAAAAACTATCCTGAGTCTGAAAGATGTTATTTATCTTACAAAACTAATTTTATGTAAACTAATAGTATTATAAATTTAATTAGACATTTAAAAATAACAAATGAAATCTTACTTTATCCTGTGCTATTTTGTTGTTTGTATGTTTTTTGTTGACTAATTCTTCTTTTTCCTGTTGAAGCCTTTCCAATGTTGTTTCCAAGGGGTTTATTTGCTCTTCAGCATCCTAAGAATATAAAAAACATAAGTCTTATGATATATCCCATTATCCTATTTTAAATGTCAGACTTCCCAGTCTTAGTACTTTCTATGTGCCAGGCTTTAAAGGTACCCCATTTGTTCCTATCCCCAGCCCAGTGAGGAAGGCACCATTATTTCCACTACCGTATTTCAGAAGAGTAAACAGGCAGACGACTTGTCTAGAGACATGACAACAGTAAAGGAAGCAGTGACAATTATAATCCAGTCTAGCTCCAGAGTTCATTCTCTTGGCCACTGAGTTGGTTCCAAATGTTGTGCATGTGCTCCCAATTATATTACCAGGTGGCTTCAAATGCCAAGTTGTAGGAATTTAGATAGTTTGTTCTTCCTTCCTACAGGATGTCTCCAGACTCAGTGAGAATAGGGACCTTTTTTTGATCTTCTGTAAGACCAAAGGACTGCCAAGAATTCTAATGTGTACAGTAAAAGCCTCTAGGCTGTCACAAGAGTCAAAACAATGGCTAATTTCCATAAGGTAAGACAGTGATTTAGAGGACAGTAGTAAGGAACTGCTAACTTAGTAGATATGACACAGTTATATTCGTAAGAATGACTACATGGGATCACTTGTAAGATCTGCTAAGAATGTTCCCCCATGCATAGGCCTTGGGTTTCGCCCTGGGTATAAAAAGCTTTTAGTAAAAAATAAAGTTATTCTATCTATGAGATGGTTCCATAAGTCTGTCTGAGTGGACATTAATCGTGCCACCCATCCAGATCCCCGTTCAATAGCTTGTTGTACAGGCTGTGACACTAAGTAATACTTTTATATTATATTGTAAGCCTCTGATAATCTTTAAAAAATATTTAGAGGAATTAAGAGAAAGAAAGAGAGAGAAACTGCAACAGATATAAATAGAAATGACATCAAGGAGCGAGATGTGAGACTAAGTATTAGGAGGATAGCAAGAGTTTTAATTCTGTGCCTTTATGTTTAAAATTTTACCACACAGGTCTCTTACTAAAAATAAAAATAAATTAAAAAAGAATAAAAATATAAATACATTTAAAATATATTTAGTAATTTAGTAAATGTATATAATTATGAAATCCTTGGCAAGGCTGCTATTTTTAAAACTGTTCATAAATATAACTGGTTGAGTCTTAGGTTTGCTTAATCTAGATAAAGCTTCATTTGCAAATGCAGTCCAGCACCTGTGGCCAGTTTGCCTGCTCTGTTTTACTAAAGATTCTGAGGCTACATCTGGAATCACATGGACAGAAGGCTATAAAGCAAAGTGTCATCCACTTTTATCTGCATGTAACTTTTGCAGATAACACAAACCTCCTCCTTTTTTCCCACAGGAGAAAGAATCCTTGTATAAAGTTACCCAACCAACAGCAGATGACCTTTAATAAGATGAAGATCACTACTTAACTAGGTAGCTAGCTGGCCTTGAACATGATCAAACTTCTTTCAGAAATCTGTATTTATGGGTATAAATTCTGCCACTCAGAACCCACACAAAGAATTACATCATTTTCATTAGATCCTCACAAGAACCATACCAATAAAGAGGATTTCATATACTTAAACTAATTAAAAAACCCAAATACATATTCATTGTCTTACCTTTATTTCTCTGCATAAAGACTGTACTTCGGTGGATAAGTCCACAGTCTGCTCCTCGAGTTGTTGACGTCGTTGCAAATTGGTGGATATCTGAAGTTTCTCTGACTTAAGTTCATTTGTTGTACTTTTTAGATACTGGATTTGTTCTTGCTGGTCCTGTATGAGCTTACGATTCAGTTCAATCTTGCTGGAAACTACACAAAAAAATGTTGACAGTGATTAATGTAAGGATGCAGAAATACTACTAGTATCATCCTTCCAACTCTCATAGACATATGAAATCCATCAAGGGTGAATTTCTGTGGTCCTACCAACTGCAACTAAAGTGTAACAAGAACTCCTCCAGCCCCTCAGTCAGGCCTGCTTGCTGTCCCCTCCTGGTAAAACTCACAAGACAGGTATGAGTGAGAGAGAATACAGCTTTTCTTCTACCACTCCAACCTGTTGTGCCAAGCAAGAAAAGAAACAAACAAAGAAAAGCGATGCTTTTGAACACAGAATGAATATACTGTCTGCTAGAAGGAAGAAAGTTCTTTACAAGTTCATGTAACAGGTATAAAGTTTTCTATAAAAAGTACATGCTGGCAATACTGAAGTTTTTATGGGTACATGAGGAAATCAATCATATTACCTGTATCTAATTTGTGTTGTTTTTCTTGTTTCTCCTGGTTTACTTGTTGAACTGTTCGATCCAAATCTATTCCTTGTAGTTTAGCTGATTGTTGTGCAATTTTTCTTTCAACATCTTTAAGTTCCATCTTAAGAACAGAATAGATATTTCCTCTAAGAAACTTACTGCAATGTAACTCAAAAGAATTTTAAACAAAATTTAACAGGAAATTAATTTTTAGCAGTGCAAATGAGGTAAATAAAATGAAGCTGATAAAAAATAGAATTATGCTTTGATTCCCATGATTTGTGAATATAAAATTTAAACTGAAGAATGTAAATGAATCAGTTGCTTCTTGAGACTACCTAAATTTAAATACAATCAGTACCTGAAAACCAGGTTATCCCTATTCAAGTCACCATGAAACAAGCTTTATTCTATCTTCAACTATAATAACCTTACCTGGAACCTCTCCATAAGTGTAACATCTGTCAGACATACTTTAGCACTTTCTTCTTCAGGCATTAATGTACCTAGGAGTGTTTCTTGTTCTTCTATGTCATTCTTCAGGCGCTGAATATCTCTATTGACATTCTGCAGTTTGTTTCTTAATTCTGGTATTTCCTTCTCCTTCAAATCAATTATGCTTTGCCTTAACAGAAAATATACAATTAAAAACAATTTATCTGATGTTTTCTTATAACTTGACTGATGTTACATATCTTTGGCAAGAACACCATTGCTGGGATACAATACTTGACACCCAAAATTTAAAGGAGGTGAGGCTTAATTTGGCTCATGTTTTAAAGGGATTAGGTGCATGGTCAACGGGCTCCAGTACAGAAACAACATGGCAGAAAGGTGAGGTGGAGCAAGGCTGCTTAGTTTGTGATGGCCAGAAAACACAGCAGGGGGACAATGCCACAGAGAAAAGGCAAGGAACTTGACAGTCCCCAAGTCCATGTCTCCGTTACCCATGCCAAAGTGCACTCCCATCAATTCCCCAGGCAGATCCCAAAGTCAATCAACATGACACTACACCCTAACTGACACACTACGGAAAAGATGCTGCTCCTTATTTGGACATTGTATTGGTGACTACAGGATGTCATATTGTCTTATTGTGATGTAAATCTTATTTGCTTGGTTAAGGGGTGTCAGCCAGATTTCTCCACTGTCAAGTTCTCTTTGTAATTAGGTATGTTGAGAATATATAAATACCCTGCTTCTCAAATTTCTGTCCATCGATCTTTAGTGTTCACTAAAGAGACCTTTCTTGCAATAATTATTACTGTGGTCTGCCTGCCAAACAGAGGTTTTTTTTTTTTTTTAATAAATTAACCCATCATACTCGTAAAAAATGTGAAGGTCATGAACACAAAGAAAGAATGATGAACATTACAGACCTCAGGAGCCTAAGGAGAAACAACTAAATGCAACGTGGAATCCTGGGTTGGATGGTGGAAGACAAAAAGACAAATAATAAATTCAAGTATGGATTATAACACAGTGAGAAGCATATACCACTGTTAGCTTCCTGGTTTTAATGACTACTTTTATGGTTACATAAATTATTAACAACAAGAGAAGCTGGGTGAAGAGTATATATAAACTCTCTACAATTTTCCTAATTTGTCTGTAAGTAGAAAATTATTTCAAAATTAAAAGAACTACAAAGAGAAGGAAGGAAGCTAGCCACTCACTCAAAAGGTACATGGGTTTAAGGTACAAATACTGCTCATCCATTTTATTGTTGCTGTTTTAATGAATTACTGCTTCTGTGGGAGGTATTAGCTCTGTGCCTAATTTTATTGATTCCTCTGATGCAATAAAATTTATATTCAATCTTTAAAAAAATCAAATCTCAGAAAATTCCAAATTCTTATTTAAAATTAAATTAGTACGGTAAGTGAAAGTGCCATAATAAATTAACTGCTAGTCAGAACCTTAATAATCAAAAGGAAAAACCAAAAACTCAAGAGTTTTTCTTGCATACTACTGGGTTGTCAGAAAAGCCATGACACATTTTGCAATAATGTGGCTAATTCATTTTTGCAAGTACTAGAGTCATTCACATCCATGTTACTATTTTATCATCTGATAGTTAGCAGTTCTAGTTTTATTCTAAAAAGTAACGAACAGTGATTTGGCTGAGTTTTGGAGAGTTTACAAGTTGAAGATGGAGGATCAAAGTGCATTTTGACCATACATTACTGTTTTACTTCTGTATAGGGAAGAACGTCAAACTTGTGAAAAGTTGCATACAGTTTATGGTGACAATGCTCTATAAGAATGTCAATGCCAGTGACGGTTCGTGGAATTCCATGCTGGTCATTCTGATCTCAGTGACAATCAATAGTCTGGGTGGCCCACAGAGGTTGATGATCACAAAATAAAGGCACTGATCATGTCAAACTCCTGTTACATGACATGAGAGGTAGTAGAAACATCAAACATCCATCATTCAAGTATTCATGACCACCTGAAGAAGCTTGGCATTTGAGTTCCTCATAAACTCAAGAGAAGTTCATTTGATGGCATGTATAAACATCTGTGACATGCTCATTAAACATGGGGAAACCATCATTTTTTTGATGCGATTCATAACTGATGATGTGAAGTGGGACTGTTTATAACAATGTGGTACACAAACAGTCTTGGGGCCAGTATGAGGATTGGCCCAAAAATGTCATCAAAAAGCAGGCATTCATCAGAGGAAGATTATGTTATTGAGAAATATTAGGATTCTCTGGTTTTGCTCTGCTTTTCCTTTTTCCTCTCACTGTTATATTTCATTTTTTTATTTCTCTAGGTTAATTTTCCTCATGGTAAGTTTTATTAATAACTTTTAATGACATTCTTATACAGCATGTACATACATTATATGTGATGCTTTCATACATGTGTACAATGTTAGATGATTATATCGAGCTAAATAATGTATCCATTGTGTTTCTTACCTAACTTTTTTGTGGCAAGATATCTGAGATTTATTACTTTGAGTTCTTTCTTTTTTTTTGTCTCCAGAAACTCAATTCAGGATGGAGGATGTAGCTCAGTGGTTAAAGCACTTGCCTAGCAAACACAAGTCCCTGGGTTCAAATTCACCAGCACCACATAAACTGGGTGTAGTGACACACGCCTGTAATGCCAGAACTCAAGAGGCTGAGCCAGCAGAACTGCCATGAGTTTGAGGTCAGTCTGCGCTGCATAGTGAGTACAGGTCCAGCTTGGACTACAGAGCAAGACCTTATCTCAAACAAAAAAAAATCCAACATGCCTCAATTCACCTATTTTTGGATAGCATTTCTTTTCCAATTATATGTAAAAGCCAACACAGATAAAGTACTAAAAGTAAACTTTAGAAGAAATGGGGGAGGAAAAGTGACTTTTTACTTAAATACAGTTCATAATAAATGAACCTGAGTCATTACTAGAAAAAATGACAAACAGGCATATTTTCAGCTGAGATTTGGTTCCTAACTGTAGTCTCATATGAGGTATTGGTTTAGGGCTTTAAATGAAGGTATTATTTTTTCCCAAAGAGGATAAATACAACCTGGCCCTTACTACTTTCTTAGGCTTATCTGCCACCACGTTCCCCTTTGACCTTAAGGTAAGACATGCTTAGAGACTCTGCCTGAAAAGCTCTTCTGGGCAATTGCCTGGCTGGTACCCTTGGTTTTCCACTCCAATGCCATATTTATCACCAACTCCCTTCCCACCACTCTTTCAGCTACTTTTTACTCACTTGTCTTAACTGTATAGTGTCCATAGCATTGGTCATCACCTATAAATGCTACATGTACTTGTTTATTATGTCTTCTCTCCCCCCCCAACCCGCAAATAACTCCACAAGGGGAGGGTCTTTGTTTATTTTGTTCACTGCTGCATAATCTGTGCCCCAGCAGAGTGCCTATTCAGTAAATACTGGTTGAATGGATACAGTTCTGTGACAGTGATGGAATCAAGAGCACTTTTGCCAGTGAAGAGAGAAATGTAACCTTTCTTGTGAGTTATTTTGCCCCTTTACTCCCAATAATAACCCTCCACCTAAATGACTGCCATAAATACACCTGTATGTCTCTGAAAGTGACCCTGAAGGTTTATGACAGACATTTTCCAGGCTACAACCATTAAGCTGGAAGGAAGCTTAATGAACATCTAAGTCAGCCACCTTACTATAGCCGGGGAATTAAGGCTCAGATGGGTTAAATATATCCTTAGGGTTACCCAACAGAACTAGAATTAGAAACTAGCCTTACTATACTCTCAGGCCGTGCTGTTACACACACACACACACACACACACACACACACACACACACACACACACCCCCAACAGAACTAGAATTAGAAACTAGCCTTACTATACTCCCAGGCCGTGCTGTTATACACACACACACACACACACACACACACACACCCCAACAGAACTAGAATTAGAAACTAGCCTTACTATACTCCCAGGCCGTGCTGTTACACACACACGCGCACACACACATACACCACACCCCCACCCACCCTCTCTGTTTATTACTGATCTTTCATTAGTGGATTTAAGCTTAAAAAAAGAAAAGCAAGTATAAATATAAGAGGACTTCCCATCTGTCCTAAATTCATCCTTCTCCAATTTACCTGCATGACATCCTGCTAGAGTCTGGTAAGCGAACTGAGGCCCAATGGGGGCCTATTTTTCTGGTTTTCATGTTATGGTGTTTTTAACAGGAACTGTTTCACCGCACATGTGTCATTACTTAGCAGTCCTGCCAACTTCTTATCAACTTTTAGTGCTTTCCCGAACCTTTTCTAGCCTTGGCTTTACTTAATATGTAGTGACTAAATGGCAAACAGGTATCACTAGGATCCTACAGCTAATGACTAAAATCAAACACAAATGTTTTGATTTTCCTCACATTAGGTGACCTGGAATGTCTTTTCTGATTAAATCTTAGGTTCTGTGACTACTCGGACCAACAATAAATGACAGAAATGGCCACTGTGGCAATTTCTGAACCCAGGCCTTAAAAGAATCACAGCTTCCGCTTTTTATATCCTTTTCTTTTCCTTTCTTTCTTTCTTTTTTTTTTTTTTGAGACAGGATCTCTCTCTGTAGTCCAGGCTGGTCTTGAACTCACTATGGAGCGCAAGCTGGCCTTGGACTCACAGCAATCTACCTGCCTCAGCCTCCCCAGTGCTGGGACTACAGATGTGCTGCACCACCACACCCAGCTTTAAATGGTGTTGGGGAACTGAAATTAGGGCCTGTGCTTGCAAGGCAAGCACTTTAAATGCTGTGCCATTCCTCCAGCCCACCACTTCTTATATCTTGAAATGCAGCACTGGAGTCACTTTACTTGATAATCCAGCCCTCCGCTGCCAAAGCCCAAGACACAAGTGGAAGCCCTGTGAAAGCACACTCTTTGATAACTCTAGCAGAACTCCTAGCCAGAAGCCTTAAAAGGAGTCATACAGTTGATATCCAGCCCCATGGAACCTCGAGGTGTCTGGAGCTAATCTTGGATTGCAACCAACTGAAAGCTTCCAGGTGAGAACTACCCCACTGAGATCAGTACCCCAGAGAATTAGGCAAAATACAAATGAGTAGTTACTATGATGTGCTAAGTTTTGAAGAGGTTTGTTACAACAGAATAAACAACTAGAATAGATATACTACAGTTCTCCTTCATTCAAGTTGTAAGTATAAATTACAACTATAAGGAACAAGAAATACAGAAGTATAACTTGCTCTAGGATGGAAAGCTGTGACAGCAAGGGTCACAGGACATAATACCAAGTTAATTTCAGCCATGTATGATGTATAACATGGAACAACTACTAACTTCACATTTCTTCTACGTGTACTTTCTACCAATTACAAGTTTCCTTACTTGATCTTTTCCTTTTCACTTGCAAACTACTACTGTATCTCATCACATTCTTTCTAGTCTGATTCTGGTTTTTACTCTTGTTTCCTGTATTAGTTATCAACTGTTGCTTAACAAAATAAAAGACTCAGCAGCTTAATAGCAGCATTTATTATTTCTTACAGCTCTTAGGATGGGGAGACATAGTCTCTTGAGAAAATTACAATCCCACTGCCAGCCAGGGCCACAGTTATCACAAGTTAACTTGACTGACGGCTAGGAAATCTGCTTTCAAACTCACTCACTCAAAAGCCTCAGGTTCTTATCACATGGTCTTTTCATGGACCTGCTCATAACATGGCACCTAGCATCCCCACAGCAGCGGGTGGGAAGACACAGAACCTTGAATAGCCTAATCATTATCTTTCATGGGAAGGGACATGCTATCACTTCCGTTCTAGTTTCTCAGCCACACACACCAACCCTGCAACAACAAAAGAAGAGACTGTGCATGAACACCAGGAGGCAGAGACCACTGTGGCTGTGCTAGACACAAAGTGTATCTTCTTAAACTCTTCCTTCTTCTTTTTCTGAGGTTCTTGGTTTTTCTACATAACACACACTCTAGGTTTCTCTGTTTCTAGGTACTTTCTCACCTTGATTGACTCAATATTATTAACATTAGATTAATTTTCCTATAATACATATTTCATTAAATCCTATCTTCCCAGCTTATGGGAATCAATTCTACAAACAATCCCCCAAACTCCAAATAATATTGCATCTGCAGCACAAGTAACACTCCCTTTCCCTGTACATACACTGTTCTGGTTTTGCTTTTCCTGTCCTCCTCCTATCTGAGTCAAATCAACTTCTCTAGGCTTTATATTTCCCTTCTTGCCTTGTTTTCAAAATATTTTTCATTATGGACTCTTTGGATTCTCTCTTCTTAAATAATGTATTTATTTGAGCCATCTTTAAGCACTTAATTAAACCCAGCTTTCTAACTCATTCTGAATATTTTTCTTTTTAATGTCTTACTGGTCTCGGTGATCAGCCCTGTACACTATGCTGTAAGAGACCTCTAGGTGATTACATATTCTGACTTGACTTTATCTATAAACAGACTGTCACATAAGTTTCTTCTGCATTTGAGGGAAAACAACAACAGAAATAATCTATGACTCACTTTTTTGGGAAGTGGGAAAGACACAATGTATACTTTAAATTTTTTTGGAAGAGTTTTTCAGTATTTTAATTCTTTTACTGGTCTTAGAAAGTGATATATCAACGAATAGTTCTAACCTGTCAAAATTTATGCCCACAAGCTAAGCCTCAAACATATATACACATTCTTTCTTACATACAAACACACACATATGCAAAGACTATACTTACCCCCTAACTAGTTTAGAAAACAAGCTTAGCTTTAAACAAAATCAGATTCTACTATCATATAAATAATATGAGATAGGGCATACAGATTCTGAATCCTAACTTTAATTTTTATTTTTTCAATACACACTTATCAAGTTATCTACCACACACTAAGCACTGAACTATTAGGGTACCTTTTACAAAATAGCCGCTACAAGTGCAGTAGTGATAAACCTCTATTCTTACCTCATAGGCATAAGCCCCAGCATTTCATCACGCCGTTTTTCTTTTTTCTTTAGCTCTGACTCTGTTGACTTCAGTTTATCTGGAGCAAGCCGCAGCTTAGACTGCAAATCACTGATGACTTCTTGTAGTTCAGCCTCTGTCTGAAAAACTCTTTGACAGACCGGGCAACACGACTGGTCTTCATCTGTTAGCTGAGTAATGAACTGAGAGTAAACTGCTGTGGCTCCAGCTAGCACGGCTATTTTAGGAAAAATAAATAAATCTCCAGTAAGAAAAATGTACATCTTCTTCTATATGATTGTTCTGCTTGTTTTACAAACATATTACACAAATGAAAGTTCTCTCATACTTAAATCTTATTCCAACGTCATAACACATACAGATTTATAAAAATGATCTTCATATAACATAAAAAAGGCTTAGCATTTATTGAAGGCTTTCTACACACCAGGAACTGTGCTCAGAGCTCTATACTTCTAATCTCATCCACTCCTCCTTACTACCCTGGGTGGAAGGCAGTTCTTCATTTTCTGAATGATATACATGAAACACAGGAAAAGTTTCAATAAATTGTCCAAAGTCATGCAGTAAGCTTCTGAGCCATGATGAAAACTCAAGCCATTTGGCTCCATAACCAAGTTTTTAAATCCTTCATCCTTAAGACTTCCCTGGGAATGAAAATTCCAAAGTGTTAATGTACCATAACAATATAAAATTTGTAATTTACCTCGTTGTTTTGATGACTTTTCAATATCTTCTTTCAGCCTGTCTAAATCACTTTCAAAGTCTTGGCTGCCACAAACATCAAACAGCTTGTCTTCATAATTTGACAACTGTTCTTCCTTTCTTTTTAGCTCATTATTTATATGATTTTTATTTTGTTCTGCTGAAGCTAATTCTTTACTAAAATAAAAAATGTGGATTATCATCAAGATAAATTCTTTCAAAAGGGAATTCAAAGGGCTTGGTAGAGGCAAATAATTTTCTAAAATTAACTAACTGATTCATTCTGGGGACCAAACACTGCAATGCTAAGCACATGCTCTATCACCAAACTATATCCCCCGCCTCAATATGTTTTAGAAGTCATGGCAACAGTCCACTTACACCTTAATATTCTCTCCAGGACAATGACTGACAGCCAATACTGGTTGTGGACCTACTCCCATAAAAATGTACACAAGCAGAATTCTGCCTGATTTCTGGGGGTTCATGGCCATAGATCCCAGATTAGGATCCTCAGCAAGCTGATACTTACTGGGACTACTGGAGGAAAAGAAGAGAATGTTTCCCTGATTCCCTTTGGTCTCTTTCATATTATTTACTACTTCCTAAAAAAAAAACAAAACAAAACAAGACACAACACAAATCTTTCCTTTGCAACCTCTTTGTTGCTATCACCTGCTACTCCCTGATGGTTATTTCCTCATTTTTGCTTGCTACAATTTATCTCTACTGAGATAAATTTTATTTAAAAAAATTTTTTCCTACTTCAACTCTTGAGCATCATCCTAACTAACTTCAATAATCACACATACCACAGTTTTACAATTTTTAGGTTATAAGAGACCAGCAAATCATGTAACCAGTTTATTACATCATACTCAGCACATTCTTAAAAATGAAAAAGAATACACTGGAGTAGATAACAGGTAGAACTAATTTTGAGAAAGCTGCTTCAGAAAAACATGTGAAAGCATGTGTACTTCATCACTATCTAATGTGATTCATGCTAAACATAGAAAAATAGAACTGATGCATGCAATATTTTCACCATCCAAAGCTCCACTGAGCACTTTTCATCAAGGTTATCAGTGATTTAAGGGCCAAGTGAAGTCTCCACCTTACTCTATGAAGCACCAAACACTGTTGATTCTCTCCCTGAAGGATCATCTTCCCAAGGCACCCTGGACAACACTCCTGCTCGGTGTTCACCCTGCTCCCCTGGGCACATCCCTCTTCTTTCATTTGGCTCCTGAGGCATAGCTGACAACATTTTTCTCCCATTTTGTCGGCTATCTCTTCACTCTGATTGTTTCCTTTGCTGTGCAAAAGCTCTTTACTCTGATGTGGTTCCACTACTGACTCTTGCTATTTCTTGAGCAACTGGCATTCTCTCCATGAAATCCTTTCCTGTCCCTATGTCTTCCAGCATTCTAGCTATTTTGCCTCCCAGAAGATTCAGTGTTTCTGTTTCGATATTCAGCTCGCTGATTCATTTTGATTTTAGTATACAGTGACAGATATAGATCTAATTCTTAATTCTCTCACATGTGAATATCCAGTTTCCCCAAGACTACTTGTTCAAAGTACTGTCTTTTCTCCAGTGAATGGTTTTGACCCTGTGTTGAAGAAAAGGTGACTGAGAGTGCTTGGACTTGTCCTTGTATCCTTAATTCTGTTTGACTAATCTTCCCATCTGTTTTTGTGCTAGTACTATGTTGATTCAAACATTATCACTTTGAAGTCTGAAACTGTGACTTCTTCAGCTTTGTTCTTATTACTTAGGAATACCTAAGAAATTGTTTTTTTTTTTTTCTGGCTCTGTACAGTGGTTTTTTTTTTTTTCTTCTAATTGTATCGGTTAGGATTCTAGGAGAGGCAGAATTAACAG
This sequence comes from Ctenodactylus gundi, assembly GCA_004027205.1. Lineage (NCBI taxonomy): Eukaryota > Metazoa > Chordata > Mammalia > Rodentia > Ctenodactylidae > Ctenodactylus > Ctenodactylus gundi. Next base: position 22,270 of record PVKB01007397.1, on the reverse strand, counting down.
AAATTATAAAGAAAGGGGATTTAGTGGGAGAGCTTACAAGTCTAGGGAGAGAGATAGTCCAAAACAGTGGCCTGCATGTGCCCAGTGAATGCTCAGATGTGAGGCAGAGGAGAAGAACACCAGTCCAAGACCGCAGAACAGCCGGGGCGAGTCTGCAGTGACTGTGGTTGTTTAAAGACCAATGGCAAAGATTGGAGACTGGGGCATCTGTGAATAACTGAGAAAGCCAGAGCTTTCCCAGGAAAAGCTGTAATAATCTTTTTTCTTCCTTCCATTTTATTTAGTTCAAGCTGCAGTTGGGCCACCCATTTCCAGGGTGCATGTTTGTTCCTTGTTTGTTGCTCCACATGTCATTCACACACATTTATGAACTGAGTGTTCCCTAATCTCTTCAAGTTGACAAAATCCCTTCAATAGTTATAATTTACCCTTTGTCAACTTGACAACCACACATCTCCTTAAACCATATTTAGTATTCAAATACAACAGTCAAGTTCCTAATTGCCAATTACACTGTATACAAATGAAAATGCAATAATTCCTCCCCACAACAGAAAAGAGAGTTCCCCTTTGAAATATGCTTATTCTCCTGACATTCAATTAAGCATTGGAATATAACTTAACAAATTCCAATATTAAGGCAACTAGTGATATACATGTATAAGCATAATGACAACATATGAAATAAGTTCTAATTACAATTTTTTCTGTCAGGAACTGGTCACATGGTTGTAGTTGGTGTTTGTAACTACCTTCCTCTACTACCTGTTCTGTATTTCCTTCGCCTTCAGGAAGCACCTCAGCAGGTCTTGGTTCTTTTACTGATAGGGTGAAGGTATCCTGAAGGTTCGGGGCCATTTGCCATCTTGTCTGGATCAGGTTGTGTCAGTTTCCTACTGACTTTAATAACAGGGCATGACAATATGAGGAGGCACCCTAAAGGATCTCCTGCAGTCCAATCATAGTCCTCCTTACCTACCTCAATTATGGAGTATTAGTCCTATTTTCCCTTGGCACTCTGGATCAATCATCCCTGCCACTACTGAACTCCCTTTTTAGCTTGTTGGTTCATCGACTCAGGAGACCAAAATGACCTTGGGTAAGTCTGAACTTCCAGTTTAATGGAACTGTTGCTATGCCTCCTGGTACAAGCCTTCCCCCTTCTGGACCTAAGATCTCTAGGCCAGCACAGCAAAAGGCTGCAGGAACAGAAAGCAAAAATTTTGTTCATGGGTCACTAGGAGTGACAGTGAGTGTGACACCATTACTATCCCCACGCCTTGACTCCTGGACCCATGAATCCTGGCTATTGGAGAGACAGTAGCATAAACTGGTTGCTGATTCAGAGCATACACATCCTTCTAAAGAAACTTGTCCCAACCCTGCAAAGTTTTACCACCTAGCTGGCACTGTGACTGCATCTTCAAAAGGCTACTCTCTTCATTTTATCAATCCAATTGCTTTTGGATGGCGTGGTTCATGGTAAGACCACTAAATTACATGGGCATGAGCCTACTGCCATACTTCTTTGGCTGTGAAATGTGTGCCTTGGTCAGAAGCAATGCTGTGTGGAATACCACAACAATGGATAAGGCATTCCATAAATTCACATATGAAAAGCTACTGGTATTTTGCTTGGTACAGCATTGAATCAATCTATATAACAATTCTGGAAGTATGGTCATTGGTAAGGTTTATTCTCAATTATTTAATTTAGTTGTTACTAACTGTGAATGGAGTTATTTCTGGATTTCCTTCTTACTGAATTCATTACTGGTGAATCGGAGTATACTGATTTGTGAGTGTTGAGTTTATAACCTGTTACTTTTCTAAATTTCCTTACTAGGTCTAAAAGACTTCTGACAAAAAATTTTGGGTCTTCAATGTAGAGTATCATGTCATCTACAAATAGGAATATCTTAACTTCTCCCTTTTCAATTTGTATTTCTTGTTTCTCTTTCTCTTGCCTAACTGCTCTGGTCTAATTTCAAGTACTGTGTTGAACAGAAGGGGTGACAGTGGCCATCCTTGTCTTGCCCATAATTTAGAGTAAATACTTTCAGTCTTTCCCTGCTGAGAATGAACTTGCCAACATTGCAAAGGCTAGTGTTTTCAAGCACTCTATCTTTTAACCCTTTCTCTTTCCCTTACACAATTCTCTCACAGTAACATGGCTTATAATAATGAATCTAACTGTCCCTTATATAGCAACAATTCCCAATCTCCCAAGTTTCCAACTTCAATATTCTATTCCCTAAAAGGCCATTCCACAACAAACACATATTTAAGCCAAACTACTATCTCCATAAAAAAAGGCTAAATTTTTGACTCTCTTATCCAGTCATTATTTAAGATAACATCTCAGAAAAATGGCCTTTTTATAATGAAATATTAACAGAAATGAATTTTACAATTTTATTCTTACTAAGATGTACAAATTTTCAAAGGATAAGAGTACCCAATCAATACTTGTCACTAACCTAATTTGCAAAAAATGTTAATATAAATAAAATAAACTATTTTACTATATTATTTAAAACAAATAATAAATGTATGAAGTAAAGGATTTTTTATTACAGTGATAATATTCCAACTACTTACTTCAGTTTGGCAAGTCTGTCCCTGGTCTGATTAATTTCTTTTGATTTACTATGAAGCCAGTCTTCAAGCTGTTTTTTGTTGGGAAAATATCCTAACAGTGAAATTAGTTCATCACCATGTCTAGATTTTATTTTTCTGATCTGTTCATCTTTGTCAGCCTATAAGTCAAAAAAATAATTTAAATTAATATTATATCAAGAGCAAAAACAAATCTGAGACAGGTGAATCTCAAGTTTGAGCCTAGCTGGGGCAGCTTATTTAAACCCTGTCTCAAAAAATTAAAAAAGGCTGGCAATACAGATCAGGGCAAATGCCCTGTTTCTAATACCCAGTACCAAAAATAAAAAAAGAACTCACATTGACTAAAGTTCTTAATACAAAATAAAACTAAAAATGCAGGAAGGAAATACAAAATTTCTTGACATTTTAGAGTGAGTATGGTCATTCTAAGCCTCAGAGAAGATTAACAGTGGAATGATGTTTAAAAAAAAAACAACTTAAAACTTTTGTATCTTGGGGCTAGAGGAATAGCACAGTGGTTAAAGCACTTACCTAGCAAGCACAAGGCCCTGAGTTTTATTCCACAGCACCACATAAAGCTGGGCATGGTGGCACATGCCTGTAACTACCAGCACCCGGGAGGCTGAGGCAGGAGGACTGCTATAAGTCCAAGGCCAGCTTGGGCTACATAATGAGTTCAGAACCAGTTTAGGCTATGGAGTGAGACATTGTCTCAAAAAAAAATTTTATATTTTAAAAATTAACAGCAATGTGCACATGTGTTTACATATGTGTACTTCTATGTTAAGAAATTTTTGTACTTAAAAAATAATTTTGCCAGTCATAACACATACCTATAACCCCAGGAGAATCACTTAAGCCTGACAGTTCAAAGCTAGCATGGGTAACACAACAAGACCTCCATCTCAAACAAACAAACAAACAAACAAACAAACAAACAAACAAAAGAGTAACTTTAAAGCTTAAAAGTCTATTTTACAGTGTTAAGGTCACTTAACCCTAAAATATAAAGCCAGTACCAATAATAAATATTTCATAGTCTAGCATTTAAAAATGCAACAAGCTCTTTTTAATACCAGATGGCAAAATTCAAACAGAAAAGAACACACTTTGTCTTTAGTCAGCATCTCCATCTGGGTGCGGGTTGAAGTATGATGATTTAACTGCTCCATCTCCTGGTCCAGTTTCCGCAAGCTCCTGTCTAGGTCTGCTTTCTCATTCTGAAGGCTTATAACTTCAGCTTTTAGGGTTTCTACATTGCTGTTTCTCTCAGCCTTGTTTAATTCATGCTCCTAAGCAATTATTCAAAGAAATACATAATTTTACATGTTTAGTATCAGAATTAAAAAGACAGTATAATAAAAATTATTCAAAATGGTCAAAATATTATCGTTTGCTTACATCTAACAAGAGAAAAATACATATGCTACATATGTTTTAGGGAAAATCTTATTAAAATAACTTTACTAGGCTATAGTGGTAGAGACTTAAGTCACAAAGCCCAGAATTAGTAATAAATGGTAGACAATTAGTAAATAAGCCCAAAATCAGTAAATAAGTACAAGAATGGAAAATGAGTACATAAGAGACTTCCAGTCAAGATGGCAGCTGAATAACGAGTAACAGAGCTACACAATGTCTCAAGAACATACTTAAAAAGTTGAGAATATAGTCAAAAACTGCCTGTTGAACATAGCTGGGACAGGGGTGAGTGCCCTGACAACTGAAAGGAGGCTACAGGAAGGTCAGAAACCCTGAAAACACATTGGAGGCAGAGGTAAACAGCAGCCCAGGAAGCAGCCCAAGGTCAGCTACAAACAGCTGAGTGCCAGCACTCACAGATGGAGGAAAGCCCGCCCATACCCCAGAACCTCTGACCAAGATAGGAGAGGAAGGAGTACTCCAACAACTGAAAGGAGGCCACGGGAGAGTCAGAAATCCCGGTGACATAACAGAAGTGGAGGAAAATAGCTGTTCAGGAAGAAGCCCCAGGCCTACTGACCATGGCCCCGAGCTGCTGGCATCCACAGATGGAAGAAAGCCCAGAGCACAGAACTTCAGACCAAGGCAAGTATGGATCCAGAAGTGTAATTTGACAGCAGCTGGCAGCCCCGGCCTCCACAACGTGAGTCTGCAGGCAATGCATACTACAAATGTAATGCAAGCTCCCCCTAGGACAGGCTTCTGGGAGCCTAGATCAGAAGCAGAGCTCAGCAGCCATAATACGCAAAGATGTAAACAGGAGTCATTTTTTAAAAAAGAGTCTGAGACTGAACTCTTTAGACTAAAAGAAAGATCAGACGAGCACATTAGGGCTTTTGGGGTCACTCTTAAAACACTAAGACCACTGACCCTTGGAATGACTCTGGTGCTGGTGGGAGGGCAGGTGGAGAACCCCACCCTCAGAGGAGGGAAGCCAAGACAGGAGGAAGAGCTTTGCTGAGGGGCCTGGGAAGAAACAAGATACCTCAAAGGCCACTGGACTGTTAGGTCCTTCCTCACTGCCTACTCCCAGCACAGAACTCAGAGGAATATACACATACCTCATAGGTGTTTAGAGAAACTCCTAGGCTAGGCTTTTAAAGTGAAGTCCCTTAACAACAGAAACATGGGAAGAAGACAAGGCAACAGGACACCCACAGAGACGCCTGAGACCCCAGAAACTAATGGCATGGGCCCTGAAATAGTAGAACTCATAGGGAAGAAAGTCAAAGAAGAAAATAAATGAGTCAAACAGCCACTTTAAACAAGATATCCTCAAAGAAATGCAAGCAATGATCCACAGGCTTAAAAAGGACCTTACTAAATAAATAGTAGTCCTAATGGGTACAAAGCTCCCTGAGCATATAGAAGCCACAAATAAAAAGTTGGCTGAGGTAAATAAGGAAATAAATGCAAGATATGAAGCAACACTGTGAAAGAGAAGTGGAAATTTTGAAAAAAAAATCTAGGTGAAATTCAGGATATGAAAAATACATTTGAAAGCAGGACAAGTGACTCAAACATTGTAAGGATAGAATCTCAGACCTTGAAGGTAAGGCTAAGGAAACAAATGCTATAATTAAGCAGGACTCCAACATTAGAAATCAACAAAGAAGCTGGATACAAGAGCTGTTGGATGATTCAAACAGAACCAACCTCAGAGTTATGGGTAGAGGAGAGAGAGCAGAAGATAGCACCGAAGGTATAAAGAATTTATTTACTGAACTCATGCAAGAATATTTCCCAAATCTAGGAAAAGATATTAATTTTCAAGTACAAGAAGCTTATAAGAACACCAAATACCCTCAACCAGCAATGAGGCTTGCCTTGACATATCATAATCAAAACCTCAGAAATGTAACATAAAAAGAGAATATTAAAAGCAGCAAGAGAAAAACAGACATTATTCTACCAAGGCAAATCCATTCAAATTACCAAAGATTTCTCAATGCAAACTTTAAAGGACAGGAGAGCCTACAGCAAGATCTTCTAAGCTTTAAAAGATAGCAAGTGTCAGCATAGCCTGTTTATCCAGCAAAAATTATCCCTGAAAACTGAAGGAGAAGTAAACACTTTTCATGACTAAGAATCCCTAAAAAAATTTGCAACCACTAGCCCAGCATTGCAGAAAGTACTTGAAGGAATCTTTGAGAAAGACAGACACAAACAGCACCAAAGAACATGGAAGAAAGGAAACATCTAAAGATCTAAAGAGAAAGTGTAACAACAACAAAATAGACTGGTATTTGAATCATTTGACTGGTATCCTATTAAAATAATATCAGCTTTCTCATAAAATCTGTGCAACTTCCCCCCCTTAATTATTTTAAACAGTCTATTAGTTTGTAAAGCATAATTATATTTAACATGGGGAACTGCTATAAGACCTTTAAAATATTAGTAATTAGTATGTGAATAATTTATGAAAGTTAAAAAATTCTGAAAGAACAATTTGCTGTTATATCTATTTCTTTATGTATAATATACTTTAGTGATAAATTTCATTTCATGTAGCAATTCGATATAGACTTAAGTTCATTTAATATAGCAATCCACTAATTCGATCTATGATGTAAGTTTGTCCTAAAAAAACTGACTGATGTAATGATCACCTGAATGTCTTTTGAATGTACATGCATTTATCTTTCAGTACTCAGCTAAGGAATTTGAATTTTAGCTTCTTTTTATTTCTCATATTTTAGCTTTCATAGCTTTAAGAGTTTTATTGTTATAGTTCTTTTCTTATGTGGACAGGTGGGTGAGGCCATATTAAAGAATCTCAACAAAGACATTGTAAGATATCAAAAAAAAAGAACTTTTGACAAATCATCCCAATGAAGAAGCTTCAAGACATGACCACTGTGGCCCATTCTGGGGGTGGGAAGCTGAGCTAAAGAGTGGTGATTTGAGCAGTGCAAGGAGTCAGACACAGCAGATTAAATTATATGTTAAATATTATATGGTTTCTCTGATTTTGGAAACCCAGAACACAGGCATTCTATAGAATGGAAGGGACAGTGGGAGTCAGGGGAGTTGTGGAGGGTTTGGGAGAGCCAAAAATGGGAAGGGATTGCAATGTTGATGTGATATATATGTGCACAAAATACTCAAGCTAATTAAATATCATATTTTGCATGTATATTAATAAAAATATGGAAAACAAAGAAAATGAGTGTTAGGGCTAGAGGAATGGCACAGCGGTTAAAGTGCTGGCCTTGAGGCCCTGAGTTTGATTCCCCAGCACCATATAAAGCTGGGCATGGTGACGCATGCCTGCAATCCCAGCACTTGGGAAGCTGGGGCAGGTGGACTGTCCTGAGTCCATGGTCAACCTGGGCTACAGAGCAAGACCCTGTCTCAAAAAAAAAAAAAAAGAGTATTAGACCATGAGCAGAAGAAACAGGTGTAAGGATATAGAGTAATTATTTAACCAATAAAGTATTTATTAGGTCTCCACATAATTCGCTGTATTATGTGGCATACAGAAAAAAACAGTGTGATGTGGTCCCTGACTGGTGTCTCCCCATCCTAACAAGGTAATATTGTGATAAAGCGCCAAACTGACAAAAATGGATGCCAAGTAGTAAATTTAATGCTCACTTAAATTATCACAATGGGATTTAAGAGGATCTGCAGAGCTTTAAAATATGTTCTTTGATGATGAAGACATGAAGGAAGGGTCAGTTTAGAAGCAAGTTAAAGAACTGAAAATTCTTGAAAAGAAACTGGCTAAGAAAGTTTGTCCACCACAAAGTAGTAACAAGGCAAAAATCATATAACAATTATACTGTGTGAAACCTAGGGGAAAATACTTGTCTACTTAAATAAATGGTTTATAACCGAGAAGTTTATAAGATTTACCTAGTTTTGTGCACTTGGAACATACATTTTATTTTCATGCTGTATTCTCAAGAGATTGAAACTTGGAAAGTCTGACACTTTAAGATCTAATCACACATATCTTTGAAAAGCTCTTTAGGTGGTTCTAATTTTCAATCCTAAGAGCTGAATGTTATAGATACTCAGATACAACTTATTTTACATAAGCAATACACATTTTTGGTAAAGTACCATAATCTTAAGGGTAGCAATTAATAAAACGCCTCAGAATACAAGATTCTAAATGTTACACTTCAAGATTTTAAAATTATGTAAGTAACGTACAGCTTTTGTGAGCTCCCGGTCCAGTTCCAGAATCCTGTCTGATGATCCTTCCAGTTGTTGTAAATCGTACTTCACATTTTTCAGCTCATTCTGCTTCTTACTTAGGATTTCTGATTTGAGCTCAATTATTCTTCCCAGTCCTGTTTTCTTATCCCTTATCTCATCTATCTGTTTTTGTTTCAGAATTTCTTTTTCTGCAAAGTCATTCTAAATATACAAAAGAAGAACGTGCATTTATAATTTTTTCACTAAACAATTAATTAAAAGTTTTCTGTAAAAGTAACTCTGAGCTGCGAATGGTGACACATGTCTGTAATCCCAGCACTGTAGAAGGCTAAAGCAGAAGACTGCAAGTTTAAATCTAGGCGACTCAGTGAGACCTTACCTCAAAAACTAAGAAAGGACGTCAGACCTAGCTCAGTACAAAGGACCTGGGTTTAATCTTCAGTAATATATTAAAAAAATATTGTGTATACTGAAGAAAATACAGAAAAGGTTTTTTTTAAAAGGTTAAGAAGAAGCATTACCCAAATATAAACACTAATGTTGAGCAAATATTTTTGTTGCTCCAAACAGCCTTAAGAAAGTTTTATTTAAAACAAAACAAAAAATGCACATTTAACCAGGCACACTGGCACTTGCCTATAATCTCAGCTACTAATAAGCAGCTGCAAGAGGAAGGCTAGCCTCAGCAATTTAGCAATACTGTCAAAATTTTATTCTTACAATAAAACTCAAAAGAGCTGAGGAAATAGCTCAGAGGGAGAGTGCTTGCCTAGCATGTGCAAGCCCCGGGATTCAATTTCATTTCCTGTACTATATATATTTTAAAAGCTTACATTTTATTCATACTTTTATTCATTTAAACTCTTAAAAAATTCGCTTCTACAAAGGATTTTTCTTACAGCAGATTATATTCTACCAGTAGTCTAAAATATGCAAAAATAGGCTTCATCCAAATATTAAACTGTAAAGTCTTAAAGATTATAGTGGACACTATACTTCAAAGTGTTTACCATGAGCTGATTGACAGCTTCTGCTTCCTTTTCTTGTCTCTCTCTCACGAGTTTGTGGAAATTCTTAATCTGTCTTTCACTAAATGGTCCACGTTCAAAGCCATCCAATTCGAGTTGTGTTGCCAACGACTGAATTAATGAATCTCTAGCCCTGATATGTTCTTGATGACGGTCTGCTTGTAGCTGTAGACGACCTTTAAAAAACAAAAACAAACTAGCATTTCTCTTTTTTTCCCCACGTAATTTCTTAAAAATAAGACAACCATAAATTCAAACACCAATAGTTGAAGAAAACAGTAACTGTGATTACTTGTATAATTTGCCCAGCTTTCCATGTTGGAAACATTTTGCAAAACTGCAGTACGAGACCATAGCCAACATATTGACATTGACATAATCCATCCATCTTATTTAAATTTCCCAGTGTTCCCTGTGCCAATTTATGTGGATATGTGTAATAAATGCTATAAAATTTGATTGCCATGTAGATTCATATATCCATCATAAGGTTTTTATTGTCTGGTTTTTGAGACAGGGTCTCACTCTAGCCCAGGCCAGTCATCTGTGTAGCCTAGGCTGGCCTCAAGCTCACAGCAATCCTCCTCCCTTAGGTTCCCAAGTGCTGGGATTACAGGTATATAGCTTCATGCCCAGCTTATGTAGGGTTGGGGACCAAACACAGGGCCCTGATGCTTGATAGGGAAGTACTCTAACTACTGTGCTATTCCTCCACTGCTAAGTTAAGATACTAAGTAGTTTCACATCATAAGAGTCTTCTTGTTGCTCTTAACTACAGAACTACACTCATCTTCTTGCTGCTTTTCCTACCTCGTATTCCTGGCAACCACAAATTTGTCCACCTTTTCTTTAATTTCCATATTTCAAAATTATTTAAATAGAAATATACTGTATATAACCTTTTGGAGGCTGGAGGAATAGCGCAGCAGTGAGAACATCCACTTATCAGGTCCAAGGCCCTTAGTTCAATTTCCCCAGCACCACATAGGCTGGGAGTGGTGGCACATACCTGTAATCCCAGCACTTGTGATGCTGACGCTGGAGGATCACTTGAGTTCAAGACTAGCCTAGACTACACAGTCAGATTCTGTTTTAAAAAACAAAACAAAAACCAACCAACCAGCCAGACAACCTTTTAAGACTGGCTTTTTTTTCCCTTGAGACACGGTCTTACTATATACAGGCTGGCCTCAAACACATGGCAATCCTCCTGCATCAGCTTCATGAGTGCTGTGGTTACAGGCATATGCCACCATGCCAGCTAGTATGTGATGCTGAGGGATCCAACTCAGTACTTCACACTCTCTAGGCAAGGGCTCTAATCACTGAGCTATGTCTCCAGCCCCAAATACTGGCTTTTTTTGCTCAACATTAATTTCAGAGATTCTTCATTCATGTAGGAAATGAGTAATATTAGAGTAGGAAAACTGACCAAGTAGATAGTTTGTCCTACCTTGTTCAATAAGCAGTTCTGATTTTTCTTGATTGAAAAGTCTAGATTCTTTATTTAATTTTTCCAATTCACGCTGAGAGTCTACTAATCTCCTTTCTTTCTCCCTTACTGTTCTCTGGTGATTGTGGTATAAGTCATTAAGTTGCTCATCAGTCCCTTGAAAAACCTGTATGAAAGCAATATAAAGAACTTTAATGTATAAACATAAGATATAATCACCATGGTATTAAATATAAACTAAATCAATTCAGCACAATTCATTTTAACAAATACACAGAAGTAACACAAACATCAAATTATTTTTTTCAAAACGTGGGCAGTAAAACTCATTCCAGTGAGGTTTTACAGTAATCCCAAAATGTCAAGTAGAACAAAATTCTATCACCACAAACCTTTTCCATTTTCTGTTCTAGTTCACTGTTATCTTTCTCCATTTGCTTCTTTCGACTATCCAAGGCTTTGATTTCATTATCAAGTCTCATTATTTTAGAGAGATTGTGTTCAATTTCTTTTAGACGATTCTGAAAACAGAAACATTCTGTATAAATAAAAATCACTCGTTTACACTACTGTTGAACAAAGAGAAACATGATGTTCAGAGCCAGGTTCTTAATAAAAGTAATTTCATTTAATGATAACAATAGTATTTTAAAGGAGGTGTAGAGAAACCGAGGGGACTAGGGTATAGCTCACTGATTAAAGTACTTGCTAGAAGCACAAGACCCTGGATTTGATTTCCCCAGCACCACAGAGGCTGGGTATGGTGGCACATGCCAGTAATTCCAGCACTGGAGAGGCTGAAGCAGGACTGCCTTGAGTTCAAGACAAGCCTGGACTACAGAACAAGTCTCTGTCTCAAAAAAGAAAAAAGAAACTGAGAGTCAGAAATATTAAGTAATTTGTCCAGGTCCTCACAGCTACCAGAGAAAAGCATACCTTAAATTTCACTTTCTCTTCTGTTTGGTACTGTGTATAAAACCCAAGGCCTTGCACATTTTAGGCGAGGGCTCTACCACTGAAATATGCTCCTTTAAATTTCACTTTTAACTTCAAAGGCAATGCCCTGCCCTCAATATTTCTCGTAAAAGTCATTCATTCATAGAGCACTGATCACCACAATACGCAAAGTACAATTCAAGAACTTGATTTTTAAAAGGCTGATTTATTTTGCATTTATTTATTTACTTATCCATTTATTTTATTTATTTTTGCAGTGCTATGGATCAAACTCAGAGCTCATACATGTTGGGCAAAAGTTTTATAACTGAGCTTTATCCCCAGCCCTAAATTGTTTTTAAAAGTACTAGAACTGCTGCGTGGAGTAGAAACTCACAGTGAATTAGGGCCTGTAGGCAAATTTACATGGAGTATATTTTAATCCAAAGTATGCTAAAGCTTATATTTAATATACATACAAAAACCTCTCATAGATTAGTAATAAAAAGACAAAACACTCTGTTCAAATAGGCAAAAGATCTGAATATACCAAAAAAGATATCTAGATGGCAAATAAATGACTGGGAACACAGCTCAGCACTTAGGCCACTTGCTTAGATGGCAAATAAAGAAATTATTAAAGGATGCTCAAAGTCAAATCATTAGGAATCTGCAAATAAAGCAAGAACAACAAAAAACCTTCAATGAGATTCTACCATTCATCTACTACCATGGCTAAAACAAAAGAAGAATAACAATCCTTTTGAGTGAAGGATGCTATGGAACTCCAGTCTCATGTGCTGTTGGCTGTAAGGCAAATAGTACAGACACTTTTAAAATAGTCTGGCAGTATATAACTTTAAGTACATAAAGCCTATGGACCTATTCCTACTGTTATCTAAGAAATGAAAATGTAGGTCCAAATGAAGACCTGTTCACAAAGTTTTAAATTACTTTTATCTTTAAGAGCAAAAAGTTGGAAACAAATTAACGTACATCAATCAGGAGATAAATGAAAATAAAATAAATGGTGGGGGGAGACTGAGTAGAGCACCGCTCAATGGCTAGAAGCTGAACAACCTGCTCAACTTAGCTATGAGAGGGAGGAGTGCTCCAGGAACTGGAATGAAGCCATGGGAAGACTGGAAACCCATAAATGTGTCAGAAGCTGAAGAAAACACCTGCCCAGGGAAGGCGTCTCAGGCCAGGGCTTGAAATGCCAATATCCGCAGATTGAGATAAGCCCAGAGAAAAGAGCCAAGGGAACAGACAGTAGCCAGTAGACCCAGGCTCCACAAACAAAGCTGCAGCAGTGCAAACTGCAAATGCACTGGAAGCTCCCCCTTGAAAAGGTGTCTGGGAGCTTAGTAGAACAGCTAAGGAGAAGAAGCACTTGGCAGCCATACTAGGCAGTGACCTAGGCAGGAGCATTTTGAAAAGAGCCTGAATACGAACTATTTAAGATAAAAGAAGCCACGGATGGGCCATACATCAGAGATTAGGGGATCCTCTTAAACAGTATCTAGAAATGAATTAGCACACACACACACACACACACACACAAAAAAACAGTTGCAGAGAGGAATGAAAGACTGTTGGCCTCCTGTACAGTTAGGGTCACAGTGGAAACACCTCAGAAGGCAGGGAGCCCCACCATGGGTGTTAGGACAGACAGCAGAGCTTTGTGGAGGGGGTTGGGTGTGAACAGGATCACATAGGCCATCAGACTGTTAGGATCCCCACTTACTACCTACTTTCAGAACAGAACTCAGTGATACTTTGGCTCTCTTCATCTACTCTCAAACACATTCAAAGAAAACTCCCAGCTAGGCCATTAAAGTGAAGTCCCTCAGAAACAGAACCATGGGAAGAAAGGGCAATAGGGCACACAGAGAAATGCCTGACATTCCAGAAGCTAATGACATGGGCCCAGAAACTACAGAACTCATAGGAAACAAAGTCAAAAATCAAATATACCAGTTGGTTTCTGTGAACTGTCAGTTCAAAGAGGACATTCTTAAAGAAATGCAAGTAATGATCAGTGGGATTAAAGACAAATTTACTACTAAAGAAATGGTAGTCCTAATGAACACAAAGCTTACTGAGTGCATAGAGGACATAAATAAAAAGTTGGCTAAGGTTTTCCCGTCAATACGGCGGGCGAGTAACAGAGTTGCAGAATGTTTCCTCATAGACCCACTTAAAAAGCTGAGAATTTAGTTAGGAAATGCATGTTCAATGTAGCTAGGAAAGACAGTGGCACCCCAACAACTAAAAGGAGGCCAAGGAAGGTCAGAAATTCTAAAGAAACACTGAAAACAGAGAAAAAAAAATCCCAGCAGCTCAGGAAGCCACTGTAGGTTGGCTGCAAATGGCTGGAGCTGCAGGCGGCTACAAATAGAGGAAAGCTTGTGTGGAGCCTGGAACATCTGATGGAGAAAGGGCAGAAGACAGAACTAAAGGTATAAAGAATTTATTCACTAAAATCATACAAGAAGATTTCCCAAATCAAGGAAAAGAAATTATTATTCAGTAATAAGAAACTTATGGAACACCAAATAACCTCAACCAGCAGCAAGTGTGGATTGGAAAGGCCAAACTTAAGATATTTCAGATGGGAAGGAGGACTGTATTGGCAAGTGGCCTAAACATCACATACATTACGCTCTGGGAAAAAGTGTGTCGGCATTTTGCCCTTGTCCAGACTTTGCCAGAAACTGAGATTAAGGACAGCGGACTGCTTACTCTGGTAGAGGAAATTTCAAGGCAGACTGATGTTCAAACTATTACATGGCTTCTGTTTGTGGCTTTTAGCCAGCTCTGTGGTGAAAGACAAGAGACAATGGCAGAGAGAACAAATGTAAAAACCTTGCAGACTGGAGTGAAAAAGCAAGCATGTGGCTGTTCAAGAGACTAACATTAAACAGAAGCCAAACACCTGGAATCAAGACTGTAAGAAAGAGACCTTCATGGTGTCTCAGGAATCAGCAAGATCCCACCCTTTACCAATTAAAGGATGTAAAGGCAAAAGATCTTGTTCTGTGAAAAGTACCCTAGGGCTCCCTGTAGGGCCATAGAAGGAAGTGTTTGCCAGAGTTTAACTTCCTGGAGTTTCACCATCCAGGCACTCAGATGCTACTGCTGCCATGCACAAGGGAGCCAGATTACTGCTCAAGCCAGTGGTGGATCTTGGAGACGTCCATGCAGTCCCGGCTTTACAAGCTTGCAGAGCCCAAGAGTTGTGGATTCATGGAGGCCTCCACCCAAATTTCAGAAGAAGGCCTTAAAGACCAAGCAGTGTGTCCCTGGGAGGGCAGTGTGTGAAGTTGTGAAGAAGCCAAAGGTAAATGCAGAGCCCAAAATTTTGGAGCAGCCAGGAGCATGATTGTTAGCTGAGAAATGCAGCAGGCCATGAGTGGATCCAACCCAAAGAACAAAGATGGAGGTTGCAGCCAGCAGCAATGCCATAGGGGTGGGGCCACCCAAGCCCTCTGAAGTTCACACCTCACCAGAATTTACTCCAGTTGCTGGACATGGAGGATTTAACCTTTGCCCTGCTGGGTTTAGAAATTGTTTTGGTCCTATTGTCTTTTATTTCCTTATTCCTCCCTTTTGGAATGGAAATGTTTACCAACAATGCCATTTTATGTTGGAAGTGCTTAACTCTTTGGTTTTAACAGGAGCTCACAGCTAAATGTTTGTTTTACATTTCAGAGGAGACTATGGGCTTGGAGTTTCTTAAATAGTACTGAAACTGTTAAGATTTTGGTAACTCTTAGAGAAGGACTAAATGCATTTTGCATGGGTAGAAGGACATGAGTCTTTTGGGGGTTGGGGTGGAATACTGAGGTTTGGATCTGGAATGTCCCACCAAAGTCTCATGTATTTGAATGTTATTGTCTATGGAACCATGTGCTGTTGGGAGACTGGGGTCTAGTCTGGAGGGGTGGATTACAGACATGTACACTGGATTACAGGCATGTAAGCTAGATTACAGGTGTGCAGTAAAGGTTCAGCACACCTTCTACCCTTGGATCTAGGAGGGGCTGATCACTGGGATGAGACCTGGAAGGATATATAAGCTGCTTCCTGCCTTCCTTGGCAGACTAGTCTCAACCTGCCTTGACTTGGCTGTGGTTGTTAGGCATTGTATCCCAGTAACAAAGTAACTAACACTGTTCCAATGATAACTGCCACAATACCTACACATTAAATATAACACAGTCACAGTTATCTACTGAACTAAGTCCTAAATCCATTAGCTCTATATTCTCTGACCCCAATTCCTTTTCCTCACTTCATTTTTCCTGCAGACAAAGCCTAGGTCCTCCTACCAAGAAGGCAAGAGCTTTACCACTTAGCTATACTCTAGGACTCTTACTCGTTTTTTATTGATTTACTTAACTCAGGTTCCTCTTCACACATCCTGTTCTAATAAGCTTGTGTGGCAGCAGAAACTTTACATACATGAGTGCATATAAACATATATATTACATATATGCAAAAAAAGCTGGTCAGAGGTGAGTATACTTTTTACTTTTCAGATTTCTTTCCTTGCTCTGTAGCCCAGGCTGGTCCTGAACTCACTATGGAGTTCAGCCTAACCTTGGACTCATGGCAATCCTCCAGCCTCAGCCTCCCAAGTGGTGGAATTACAGGCATGCACCACCATGCCCAGCTTATGTGGCGCTGGGGAATCGAACCCACAGCCTGCACTTTAACTGCTGTGCCATTCATCCACCCCCTCAATATCCTTTTATGATTCTTCACTGTGAACACACAATACTTTCAAAAGAAAAATAAATACAAATTTACATGAAATGTCTTCTAGTCTATTAATTTGATTCTACACATTCTTCAAGGTTCAACTCATTCTTGCCTCCTATTGTGGGTTGGATGTGGAGGGTTCCCCCAAAGTCTCATGTATTTGGATGCTGTAGATTACCCACGGACACCATGTGCTGTTGGAAAGCAGTGCCCAGATGGAAGGTGCAGATGCCTGGGGCGTGACCTGGAGGGGTGTGTGCTGGCTGCACTCATTCTCTTTCACTTGCCTTCATGTCTGCCATGCCATGAATAGCCCATTTTTGCTCTTCCTCCTGCCATGTGCTTATATCCTTGCCAGCTGTCCATGTATGGACTGTGACCTTCTGAAACTGTAAGCTAAAAAAAACCCTTTCTTCCCTTAAAGTATGGATATCGAGTATTCTGTTCCAGCAATGAAAAAGTAACTAAAGTACCTCCTTTCTGAAGTCCGTGTCAAACATTCCCGTATGTGGTCATTATTTTTTAAATAATCTTTACTTTAAAATTCCAAGAATCATACAAATATTTATAAGTACACTGTAAAAACCAAACTAATTAATCTTTAAATGGTTTTAAAATCTTCTACTACCTAACACTTAGAAATTTGGCAAATAGCTTTTCTTTTTTTGGGGGGAGAAAGGGTCTTGCTCTATACTCCAGGCTGGGCCTAAACTCATAGTGGAGTGCTATCTAACCTTGAACTCATGGCAATCCTCCTGCCTCAGCCTCAGCCTGAGTGATGGGATCACAAACATATGCCACCATGCCCAATTTACGTGGTGCTGGGGTATCAAACCCAGGGCCTTATACTTGCTAGGCTAGTATTCTAACCACTGTCCTATTCCTCCAGCACATACCTATTTTTAATAATTTTCTTACTTATTAACATTAGCAATAGCTTAAGGGCAAGAATGCTAACATAGTCTTCTCTGAACCTATAGCCCAAATCATAATATACCATAAATGTAAGAAACACTCAGTAAATGCTTACTAAATAAATGAATGGGATTTCCTGAAGGCTTTTCTTACAAACCACAGGATTCATCTGTAGACCAGGCTACTCAAGAGGCAGAGGCAGGAATATCCCTGGAGACCAAGAGTTTGAGGTCAGCCTGGATAACACAGCAAGATCTCATTTCAAAAACAAAGTAATCAGAAAGTTATGCTAATTTGAAAATACATAAACACGTCACAGGTCAATTCCAAACATCCGTGCAATGTAAAGAGCATCTTGCAAATTGTATTTCTCTCGAAAAACCTGTTGATTAAAAAAATCCAAAAGACCCTCATGTACCACCTCTGACCGGCCTAGAAGCCATCTGAGGCCTAGGTCCATTCTCAGCTGTGCCAAACATTCCAGGAGTCCTTCCCAGGCCCTGAATTCTTGAACAGACCTCACAATTCTCTACAAACCCACCCAGAAGCCATCAGAGTCTAGGTCCTTCCTGAGGTATGCCAGACACTCCCAGAATCCTTCCTAGGCCCAGACACTCATGTACCTGCTGGACCCGCCTGGAAGCCACCCCAGGCCTAGCTCCATCCAGCACTGTGCCAGACCCAACTGGAGACCATCCCAGGCGCAAGTCTATTGGGAACTATGCTGGATCTCAGTGTGAAGCCCTACTGGGCCAACTCATCCATTTAGAGGCTGCTAAGACCAGCTGGAAATAGCAGCACAACTAACAATAGCTAAAATGTGGAAGACACCAAAATACCTATCAACAGACCAATAAATACATAGATTGTGGTATTTCTACACAATGAAATACTACTCATCTATAAACACAGAGAGGTTTGAGGCTTTTATATGTAAACAGATGCAACTGTAGACCATCATGCTTAGTGAAATGAGTCAGAAAGAGAAGGTTAAATATCAAATGATTTCTCTAGTATGAGAAACCCAGGTCATTTCATAGAACTAGCTGGGGAAAATAATGGGAACTAGTGGGTAGGGAGATATGGTAGGAAGGTCAAAAAGGAAGAAGGGAAAGATCTGTAATTTTGCTGTGATATGTATATGAACAAAATACCCATGACAAATGTAAGTATTATGTATTGCACATATACATATCAAAAATGATGAAAAAATAAAAATAATCCAAACACAGGGACTTGTAAGGCTGCCTAGTTACAGCTACTAATTAATCTACTGATTAATTTAATTTAGGGTGATGCTACAAATTTATTTACTCCCAAATTCAAGTTTCTTGGGCTATTCAAAGACAAATTCTCCAATTTAGACCTAAGAGCAACAGACCTAAGATATTAACCATAGTAAATCTCTGATAATTTTCTTAGAAAATGTCACTCAAATTCCCTCACTAATAACATAGTTTAGAAGCATTACTATGGTAAATAATGATCTTCTCCTTAGTGTATAACTACTGTACATCATGATGATTATAGTTAACAATCTACGGTATACATAAAATTGGTAAGAGAATAGATTTTAAGTGTTCACATTGCAAGAATAAAAAGATGTGTAGATAATATACATGTTAATGAGTTTCATTTAGCCATTATACAATTTATACTTCGAGTAAAGTATAATATTGCTTATCAACAAATACAATTTTATTGGCCAATAAAAGAAAAAGAAATCAAATTACCTCTAATGGATCAAGTTCATTCTCATAGGATTTGATAATTTCCTTTGAAGATGTTAACTGGGCTTCCTTACTAGTAATCTGATCACGAATCTCACAGGCTTTTTCCTTATTTTGCTTGAGATACTTCAGTTCTGTTTGACATTCTTTTACTTTCTGACCTTGTGTCTGACGTACCTGACGAAGCATTTCTAAGGCCTTAATGTACCTATGAAAATATGAGTGAAACTAGGTAAGTAAATTGTGGTATACTCATACAATGAAATATTCTGCAATCACTAAGATTATATTACAGAGTTTTTAATGACTTGGAAAATATTTATGACAAACAAAATTGAAAAAAAACCACACACACACACACACACACACACACACACACACACACACCCCTACTGTTAATCAGGTAAATAAATATACAAAAAGAAAACTGAGCTGGGCTTAGTGGTATACGCCTGTGATCCCAGCACTCTGGGAGGTTGAGATGGGAGGACTGCAAATTTGAGCCAAGTCCAGGCAATTTAGTGATTTGGTAGTATCCTGTCTCAAAATTTAAAAATGGATAAATAATTGGTTGGGATCGTAGCTCAGTGCAAAGGTTCCAGGTTCAACTCCAGTATCAATTCCCATTTTTTAAAAAAAACCCATTAACAAAAAAGCAAATCCAAACCTAAACTCAAACCTGAAACGAAATACACCCAATGGCAATGGTTCCTACTGGATGAAAGATTGTAAATGATGAACTTTTTGCTTTATTTTTCTTGAAAAAAAGAAGCAACTGAAAGATAGGCATGGTGGTGCCAGCTACTGAAGAGGCTGAGGCAAGAGGATCGCTTGAATCCTGGAGGCCAACGCCAGACTAGGAAACACAGTGAAACTGTCTCTCTAAAACAAATGACAGGGCTCAGTAACTTTAGTGGGCTAAAAAAAAAAATACTACTTAAAGTGTAAGGTTTTCGTACTACTTACAAACCTTGTTGCTGAAAAGATCTCATCAAACTTCTGTTTCAGAGCCTTTCCTTCACTTAACGGCCAATTAGAGTCTTCTTGGTGACAAAAAATGACATTATTTAGCACGGATTTGGAAACCCCGAGAGAACTAATCATTTCTCGGTCAATTTCTGCACACTTAGAGCTGAGACTGACCTTTTCTCCATGCCTACAGAAAGAAATCAAGAATGGAAGTAAAATAGCCTATTTTATTGCTTAGTCGATTCTTCAGGCTTCAATTTTTTAAAAAACACCTACACTATTATAATGCCTTCGCACATTAAAAAAATGTAACTCTTAAATGACTCAGCAGCTCATTGACAAAGAAATTATGCAAAATAGTGATATAGAAAAAGATGACAATTATTTTACCATTTTAGTTTTGCTTTAATTCATAAGAATGGTAATTTAAAATATTTATACATAATACCTAGAGGAAAACATATTATCTTCCATCTCCAGAACTCAAAAATAAGACTTTAATGAAGAAAACAAAATATAATCTATAGCAGATGAAGGCAGTGTCTGTCTTTACGGAGTTTTACACATTTTGATTTTTATTCTGAAAATACAAGTGAACTAAGAATGTTCTGTGAGGGGTTAGAAAGTACACCGACATAGTAGGTTATCATAGAAGACCATGGAATGATGATGACAACTTGGACTAGAATAACTGCTGCAGGAGGAGAGAGCAATTCAAAAAATATTTAGGTTAAAGCCAGAGAACACATGGTAATTTGAGCAATGGATATGAAGATGACTACTTAGAAGAGCAGAACACATAGGACTGAGCCTGTGTAACTAAACTTTATTGGCTGGGTAAACAAAGTGGGATACGGCGGCTTCCAGTCAAGATGGCAGCTGAGTAACAGCGCTGCACAATGTCTCATCAACTCACTTAAAAAGTCAAGAATTTAGTTAGAAAAACCGTGTTTGGTGTAGCTAGGAAAGAGAGGAGCATCCCTGAAAACTGAAAGGTGGCCAGCGGGAGGCCAGAAATTCCGAAGGATCATAGAAAGCAGAGAGAAAAAAAAATAATCCCCATGGCCCAGGAAGCCGCCTCAGCCGGCTGCAAACAGCTGAAGCCGCAGGTAGCTGCGAAGTGAGGAAAGCTCGCAGGACCTGAACATCTGACGGAGCTGGGAGAGGACAGAGCACACAATGGAGAAGAGGCTGCGGGCGGGTCAGACATCCTAAGTCACATAGGAAGAGGAGGCAAGAACCCACCGACTCAGCATGGCCCCCGAGCTGCCGGCGTCCACATACTACAGACGGAGGAGGTCCAGAGGCCGGAACCTCAGCCCAAGGTAAGCGTGGATCTGCATAAGTGGGAACTGCGGGAAGCTGGCGGCCCCAGCCTCAGAAGCTCCAACCCGCGAGTGTGTGTACTAAAAACACAGCATGCGCTCCCCCTAGTAAAGGCCCCGGGATCCCAGATCAGAAACAGGGCTCAGCAGCCATCTCAGGCAGTGACGTCAGCAGGAGCCATTTTCTTTCCTGCGCACCAGAGACAGTCAGAGGTAGCAGAACCATGGGGAAACATGGTAACAAATCTCATACGAAAAGACCTGACACCCCAGAAGATGACACCAGGGATACTGAAATTGCAGAATCCAAAGAAGAAAAGAGTAAAAATGATGGTAACTTCTGGGCCCAGATATTCAATGAATTAAAGCAGAAATCAAAGCAGGAAATAAAACAGACAGCACAACAGCTACACCAACACATAGCTAAGCAAAAACCAAGCCTTGAAAAACAATTAGAGGAGACCAAAGAAGAAATGGGGAAACGTGGTAACAAATCTCCTACAAAAAGACCTGACACCCCAGAAGATGATACCAGGGATTCTGAAATTGCAGAATCCAAAAAAGAAAAAGGCAAAAATGATGGTTAACTTCTGGGCCCAGAAATTCAGTGAATTAAAGCAGGAAATAAAACAGACAGCGCAAGAGCTACACCAACACACAGCTAAGCAAAAAGTAAGCCTTGAAAAGCAACTACAGGAGACCAGAGAAGAAATATACCAGAAGATAATGAAGGCAATACAAGAAATTAGGGAAGAACACAACAGAGATCTGGAAAAATTGAATGCAGATATTCAGGAAATGAAAAACACACAGGTAATAATAAGCAACCACTGTAAACAACTTCAGAATAGTATGTCTGACCTAGAAAATAAA
>PVKB01007396.1:0-36047 GCA_004027205.1 Ctenodactylus gundi | reverse complement strand
GTAAATAATCCTCACTTGATTTCATTTGATTGCTGTTTGACACTTCTAGTTGAATAGTTCTTAGTGTTTACCTGATTATCTTCTTCAAACCTTCCATGCTGTACTTAAATTCACTCTAGATTCAAAGAATGAATCAACTTGATTGAGCTGAAAAGGTTATTATAAAAATATACAGTATGCTAAATGATGTTTTCTTTTTTAGCATAACAGACTTCTCAAATAATCAGAGTGTAAGATTATCATCATTAAGCTTACTTTTATTGTCTAATTTAATCTGATTATTGCAATCACTCCTGTTTGAAAAGATAGTTTAGTTGAAGATGTACTCTAAGTCACTTAAAATTCAACTTAATATTGCTTAGTACTTTATATTAGACTGTAATAACTTCATAATGGATTTTTTAAAAGGAAAGTCTTTCGTCATCTCTAAGCCTTGTTCCTTTTCCTTCTTGACTTATCACATAAAATTCGGAATCAAGCCCTCAAATTCATTTAAGTACTATACAGAAAATACTTGATCTGATTGGAGATCACTTTAAATAAAACAATGAGTATGTTTCTTTATTTTTTACCTGAACTCATGTATTTAGCTATATGTTTTCTGGTAGAGATACAGTAATTATATTGCCTGATAGTTTTATAAAATTGCAATGATATTTCAGATTATGACATTAAGAATGATTACCTGGGCACATTTATAAACAGCCAATACATTATACCTAGTGTCTTACACTAAAAGAAATTGTATTTAAAAAAAATCAACACTGAAATTGCAAATATGTGGATTTTTACAGTTTGGTCATATTCCTTATTTTATCATACTGTTAAGATGTATGAATAAATATAAGCTTTGGAAACTTCAATGGAGAGTCTTTAGTACATATAATTGATTCTAATTTTACATATAGATTAATGATAAAACACAGAATTAATCTATAAATAATAACTACTTGAAGTGATAATAAGTGTGAGGTAGAGGGAAATTAAATGCCTTAAGCTTACTACGATGTAATGAGTAGAATATCCTCCATGCATGTGGGAATTGGAATTCTGGGGAAAAAATAAAAAGATATCTGTTTTTTGTAAAAGTAAAAATGTGCAATGGAGTGCCACAGATCCTGGAGTCTAGGAACAACTGCTCGGCTGGGAAGACATTCCAGGAAGAGGGGTAAGTGTTTCTGGAATGAAAACTGCTTACAAAGCAACAGAAACAAGTCAAAAATCAAACACAAATGAATTCCTTCATCATGCTTCAATATGTTTTCTACTTCCTGATTTACTGAATTTAATACAAGATGAACTGGAGATCTCAAACAATTTTAATGCAAAGTAATTTTAATATAAGATGAAAGGAATTAGGGAAATGTACGTTGCAGAAATCACGTGCCAGGATAATAAGTCAAAGAACAGAGGATGTGATTTGTGATTTTGGGATTTGCCATTTCTCTGTTCCAAAAAACATAAATAAATAAAAAGAAGAAGAAGAAGAAGGAAATAAAAAGTAACAAACTAAAGGCATTCAATATCAATATGAATTTAGATTATCTAAAACAAATATTTTTTTTCTCTTCTTACAGTCTGTAGCTGAGATAACTCTGGAAGCTAGACAGGCAGCAAACTTAGTGACAAGAGACCAAGAGGCAAAATTGTTGATATATACAGCATGCATACACGGTGGAGGTTGTGGCTCGGAACTAGGTTTCTTTTTGTGTGGTATCTCTGGGCTGACAGGAGCCCGGTGCTCCCTCTGATGATTACCAGTCAGAGTTGGTGTCCTGTATCTGGTATCAAGAAGGACAGAAACTTGTAAAACATTATGTTCCATGTTGAAGGCAAATTGATGGAAGGGAGGAACAATTACTATGTTAACAAATGTCTTAAATTCACATATTAATCACATATTAATTCACATTAATCATATTAATCACATTATAAACATATAATTAAAATCATTTGTTTTTATTTCAAAAATTTTATTTCTCTTAAATATTTTATGATATATATTTTAGCTTTCTTTGATTCTTCTTAGTATTCAAATGAATGTACTACATGTTTATACTATCCAAGTGTTCTGCATCTTTCTATGTAATAAAAAATAAGGTGCGAAATAGGATTAATGCAGAAATCTTGAAGTTGTCACTTGTTTCTATATAAATTAACATTTCATACTCAAACTGCCATTCTTTAAAATATTTCTGAGATCCCTATGAAGACTTTCACATATGCTAACATTATTGTTTGGTAATAGAATGTCACCCAACCTCTCATTTGTTGAGAACTTTAATGGTGGGAGTTGATCCACCGGTTTGCCCTGCTGTTAAAAGCTGGGGCCTTGTTGGGAGCGGAGATCACTGGGCATTACGAGGAAGGCCCATCCTTTCTTTCTTGGCTTTCTGCTACTCCATGCCATGAACAGCTTCACTTTGGCTGGACCTCCACCCTGCCCTTCTGCCACTGCAGGCAGTCCATGCATGAATGGGCAAAGATCTTGAAAACTTGTGAACGAAAATAAGCCTTTCCTTCTTTAAGTTGTACATGTTGTTGTTTGTATCAGCTACGAAGAGCAACAAGACAATGAAGTTATATACTTCTTAGTCACTTCAATTGTTTTTTTTTTCTTTACTCCATAATTGTGATCTGATAGGTCGTATCTGCAATGCAAAAGTCATACCAGCAAACGGCTTTCCTTTGAGTTCTCATTGCAGCTGGCAAAGTCTTGACAGAGAAATAAAATGGAACATGTTTCCATTGGTGTCAAAATCGGTCTTGAGTCTATGAATTGATAAAGAAAGCCACAGGATTTCAGGGACTCAGTACTACCAAACTTAGTGCTGTAGCTCCTAGTTGGTACAAGTTACGAGATTGCTTAATTGATATAGGCTCACCTCCCACTAGAGTCTCAGCAGAGTACCCGTGACTCTCCCTTAAGAACACAATGGCAAGTGGCTATTGGCACTGAGTGTGTCATGCTCTGATAACTGAAATTAGATCATTGCAACTGAGAGCAAACTAAATTACATCTATTTGGGGCTAAGTAGATTTGCAAACTAGGAAAACAGATGCAAATAACAATTTATGTGTGATACAAACTTTAAAAAATAATAACCCTATTTAAAGCTTGAATTTTTAAAAGAGGTAGTGTTATATAATTTTGTTCTGAAGGATTGAAATCAATAATGACAATATTTAAGATATTTTACTAAAAATAGATTGAGCACTTTTACTTGTTAATTCAGAGAAGCAGCAAGATTTCAATAACGCTTAACAGAGACTAGTGGATTCTGGTTTGGCCAATTTCAAAAGCCAACATGCATCTGGCCAAGCAGGCTTGTTCAAAGAAACTGCTACAGACTTTTTGGTGATCTGATGCCAAGTTCATTTAAAATGATCGAACTAGTGCTCGGCTGCTTTTCTTTAAGCTTTACATTTATATGACCCTTCTCCTTGATGAGCTCGACAAATTACAAAATATATTAAGAATCAAGCAAATTAAAATATAGAAAATTTTGTAAACAAGATTATATTTTGGTAAATTAAAGCAAGGAAGGACAGTTGATGTTTTAAAAACCATAAAAGTAAAGCATATAATAACATGATAGGCACATGGATATATATAGGTAGGTAGGTAGGTAGATAAATGTGCAGATAATAGTTAGATGATAACACGATAAAATTTCTATTCTTCTTGAGACCAAACAGGAAGAAAAATATTTAAGCAGGGAGTAAGGGAGAAACAATGTCATCTTCTAAATTTAGTAATTAACTCAGGGATCATTACTAATTTTCTAAGTTTTGGGAATATCTTAAAATAGAAAATATTTTTAATGAAGGTAATGTAAAACACTTTTGTGCAAGACTTATTTGTAGCTTACGTTAATGCTTTCATCATGGAAGAATATGACATGCGATTTGTAACTAGCTTAATCTACACCTTTCGTGTGATGGATTGCCCTAATCATGAATCCATAGCTTGGGCAGGCATCCTGCAGGGATGGTCTAAAACAAAAACATCTGCTTTCTAAGTCTCAGGACATAAAACAAGTTTCCAAATTAACATTTGGAATTTCACAAAATGAGAACACAAAAGTGAGTCTTCAGACTTATTATTATAATGGACTAAATAAGTCTGTGCTCATTGATGAAAAATAGAATAATTCAAGATATATGGATTGATAACAATACTCCAGATACTTTCCTCACTCTTTCATTAAGATATTCATGAGAAATTTGCAGGGCTTCCCTGAGAACCATTAAAAATATTCTATGCACTTTATTCTGGAAAATATATAAACCTGAGAAAAATCCCGAGAATTTAATCACCAATTTGGTAAGCAGGAGAGCTTGAAAGAAGATTGAATTAGTCAATTCTTGCAGAATGTAATTACAGCCTTGGAATAGAACAACTGGGACAGGAGATGATGTCACTTGGTTATGCACATGAAAACTTTGATTCCACGTTCCTCGAATATCATTAGTTTTCCTAAATTACTCTCTCCTCTATATAAGGACCATCAGTCCCACATTCTTGATCTTTCCTCTTGCAAATTTCATCTTCTCCACCCACAGTAAGCAGAGATTTTGCTCACTGTAGCCTACACGACAAAGATGATTCTGGTTTATGTTTGCATGATGTACAAATTTAACAGTGGATTTTACAGTTTTAAATATTTCATTATGGAGAAATAAAGCTTTGGATGGTTAAATAAGTAACTCAATTAACCTTGAATTGTTCTCTTGGATGATGAAGCTCCATATATTTACTATCTTCAGATCACTAGAGAAAAAAAAAATTCTGATGCCTGCACTATGCCAGTAGATGAGTTGACACACAACTGCATGCTGAACTGCTCAAGGAGAAAACAGGATTGTGCTTGTAACAGCAGAGCTACTGATGTTAACTAGACTGCATAAACTTGCAGAGATGAGAGAGTGCATACACAGGGCAGGATCTAAAGATGTTAGATCTAAGGAGACCTGGAAACTCAAGAAAGTTTCAATCCCTTGTGCTTACTTTGCATTGTTTTTTTTTGTTTGTTTGTTTGTTTGTTTGTTTGTTTGTTTGTTTGTTTTTTGGGGGTTTGGTCATTTTAACTGCAATGTAATATCACCTATTGAGAGGTTTAAAACAACATGATTTTATTTCCTGGCAATTTAGTATGTCAGCAATTTGACCTAGGTTTTGATTTTTGGGGAATTAAGTAAATCCAAAAGAGTTCTTTAAATTTTAACGGATGGTTCAATAAAGGAAATTAAAGAAAAATGAAAGCACTGAGTGATTAAGAATAGTGAAAATATATATTTTCTTTTCTTTTCTTTTTGATTTTTTGAGACAGGGTCTCTCTCTGTGGTCCAGGCTGGTCCTGAATTCACTTCAGAGGCCAGGCTGGCCTTGGACTCATGGCAATCCTCCTGTCTCAGCCTCCCGAGTGCTGGGATTACAGGCATGCGCCACCACGCCCAGCTTATGTGGTGCTGGGGAATCGAACTCGGGTAGTTAGCACTTGGCTTAGTGCTTGCTCAAGTGCTTTAACCTCTGAGCCATTCCTCTAGCCCCTAGATATTATCTTTTCTTGATAGACATTTTAAAATACTGATAAAAAAGTAAGGGGAAGAAAGAAAGAAATCAACAAAACAAGTACTAAGCTCGTAAAGCTTCATACACCTAATGCTTTGTGTTATTGCAGACGATAGGAGGAGGCTGAAAAAACTCAACTCCTAAACTTCTCCATCTCAAGTTAGCTGCCTGTATCTCATTATATAGACAATATTAGTCAGTTTTCTCAACCAAACGCCTGGAACTTAAAAGAAGTAAGATTTATTTTGGCTCATGGTTTTTGCGTTTCAGTTCATGGTCTGTTCTAAGACAGAAATGAAATGGCAAAACAGCAGGAAAAATGAATGCTGCTCACTTCATGGTGGCTGGAAAAAAGAGAGGGAAGGAGTCACAGACAAGCGTAAATCCATCCAAGTCATGTTATTTCTGACCTAATCATACATCTAAGCATAAGAATATTAGAATACATTTTAGATCAAAAACATAACAATGACATAAATATCTGCAAAGAAAAATAAAGTCTGGCTCTCCTATGACATTAGACACATTCAAATTAAGGATGTAAGTGTGAAAGATGCTTCACAGAATTTGTTGTTATATACATTTTTCCTATACTATGTTCAACCAACCTGGTAATCGCTGCAGAGGGGACCTAGCATATATGCATAAATAATAACATCCAAACCAGATATGGAGAAGTCTGAGACTCCTAGAAAATTTGTTCAAGTTTTTAGTGGTGCAGAGAAAGTGTGTCCCTGTAATAAACCTATCTAATGGACTTTGTCTCACCCATTTATTTTTCCATTTCTTCCTATGTCTTGAACCATGAGATGTCTAGAAAACACTTTGGCAGACCATCCACTCTCACCCTGTGTAAAATCTACATCTCAACTTGTGTTGAAAACCATCCCTTGGCCATAGAAGTTTATATCCTGTATGCTAATTTATGTTCAAAATGAAAGTTCCGATCACTGCATCCTTGAAATTGGTAATACCAGGATGATCAGAAGCGTAAGTGAGTTGAGTGGAGGCTAAACACACTTTGTCTAAATCTGTAAAGCCTCACACTATATGGAGGAGCATAGCCAGCTACGGACAGTGACAGGGGTTTAGAACATGACTCTTCTTTTCCTGGTTTAAAGATGATAAAAGATGGGACTCATAATCATCTGTCTGGACACATCACCAAAATAAACATTAAATTTTATTACAATAATTAAGCAGAACATTAATGTTGGAAAATTATCATGTTAGAATATTATTAAGAAATTAGATTACCTTTATCACAGAACTCAGAAGTGGTTATCATTTCTGGCCTGCTGAACATTTAATAATTACCTGTATCTCAATTATCTCTTCTAAACAAATTTTGAAACAAATGTCGGGAAATTATTCCTATATTAAAAACTAAACTACTGAACGATACAAAAGTCCATGAGATTCCCACTGTCTATATACATGCTCACTATATTGGACCCATCAAAAATGTTACCTTTCTTCTAGCAAATTGTAGTACATATTGAGAAATTCCATATATAGTTGGTGTAAATCAAAAGCTTCCCATGGAGAGGACTAACGTATATGTATATTTACCTAGTCTCAAAGAATTGGAATGACATAGGTCTGTTGCTATCACAAGGAAAATAAAATACTATTTCCAGTTCTAAAAGTGACTGCTGTTAGTCAGATCTTCCCTGAAACATTCACAATAATTATAACCAGTGGAAAAAAAAATTTAAAGTCTAATACTGGAACCAATGGAAAATTCATTTAAATCTTAAAATGTATGGTCAAACTGTTACATTTTTAATATGTCCCATTTTCTCCAATGTTCAAAAAGTCTCATTAGCTCTCTAATAAATATAATTGATACTTGTATTTTTTGCTATTGTTTTCAACTTCAAGATTTTTTCTTTGAAAAAAAATTCAGCAATGACATAAATACATAAATGCTTTTCCCTTTATACTTGGAAGTGTCCTGTTGAGATGGCAAATTAGAGCTGAGATCATGCATCCGGTATGAATCCTCAAGCACAGCTCTAACAGAGCTAAAGAAATAACAAAACCAAGAAATAGCTGTGTGAGCTCTGGGTATCCATTCGCAAGATTTCACAAATCTTTCTCAGTTTGACTTTTAAATTTAGTGATGCTCTAATTTTCTTATCAAAGTATTTCATTTTTAAAATTTCCTATATGTAATACTTGAAAAATGTGCTGGTGTTTGAAGAAAAATTATATATTTTTGTTTATCCATCATTTGTTTTAATTTCTTTTTAAAAACCCTTTTAGTATAAAATCTTAACCTATGTTTTTCCTATTAATTTCAGAAAATAAATTAAAATGACATTTACATTTCTTAGATTTATTGATACTTTCCTAATTTGTGGAAGACAATTTTTCAATATTTAAAAAAAATCTCTAAAGTGAACATATGGAGACAACACTTATTTTGGTGAAATGGAAACTCACTGTGTGATGATACATATCAATATAGTGTTTTTTAATTTAATTTTCATAATTATTTTGCTCTGTGTTGATATACTAGTTAATTCTTTGTTTTGTTTTGGAAGCAACAATATATTTTTGTTCAATTATGTATTTTTAATTTTATAATGTACATTTTTGAGGATTAGAGATATCCACTGATGCTATTAGCTACTTATCAAGCATCATGAAGAATGTGTCTGACCAATATGCAGGAGTGGAATAGTGTGGTGTTTTTCTTCAAAGATAATAAAAGTCACAACTCTCATTCCTGCTACAAAAAAATAAGTAAACAAGAAGAGAGAAATATACCAGATTTACGTAGTCTAAACTTTACACAGCACCAAAGACATGAAGACCTCAAAACCTGGGGAAATTATATCTTTATGTTTAAGTATGAAGAAAAATGGAAATGACTATGTAGAAATATAATTAGACGAAGGAATGTGATTCAATATTAATGGCCTAAAAGCAACAATCCAGTGAGTCCTGTAGATTCCGATCCTTCTCGCTTTTCTCCCGTGACATTCCTTCTCAGCTGTGAAGCAAGACCTCTTTCTGAATGAGATCTTCAAGGAAGAAGGAAAAGCATGGAGAGTGGACTTTCAAAGATATGATTTGTTTCAGGGGAGGGAGGGCTGGCAACAGGAGGCGGATAGTGCGAAAGTGGAATCATGCTGCGTCTGAGTCTATTTCAAGGTCCTTTAGTTCAAAGTTCTCAGCATAGCAAGGTGTCTTAATTTCAGGTACTATGTTCTGAGTCATCACAAGTAGGAAATTATGAAAGCTTGTACAATTTTGTAAAACACATTTTTATATCCACATGGGATCAACTGCTTTCTCCTCAAAACATGAAGTTATCAGCATGAGCTCAGCTTTTCTGACACCTTTTGCAGCACAACGGATAGGAGGAGTAAGTGAATGGAGACAAAGATGGCGAGATAAATGTCCTCTGGCCAATAAGTCGTAAGTGGAAGAGAAAGAATATCTATCCAACGCAACTTCCAAAAATTCTCTTGGCTAGTCATAGCCGGAAGCTGCAATCCCAGCACTCTGAAAGGCTGAAGTAGGAGGATTGGATGTTGGAACCAAGCACAGAAAACTCAATAACTTAGCAAGACAAAAAAAAAAAAAAAAACCCTCCAAACATACAATAAATAAATAAATAAATAAATAAATAAATAAATAAAAGTAAAAATGGGCTGGGCATGCAATTAAAATATAATAAATTTAAAAATGTAATTAATTAATTAGTGCCATGGATTGTTGTCTAAAATTGCTTCATTACTGAATTTTATCTTTTTTCCCTTACAAATAAGCAATCTTAATAGACATAACACTCCATAACCACTTCTGATATTGTGACCTGTTCATAAAGATTTTATTTTTAGTACAAATCTACTAGCTTAGAAGTGCTTCAAATAAATTTCAGTTGAATGAAATGTTAGATATTATGCTTGCTGTTTCACATGTTTGTACGAGTTTAGATACTTTATCACAGTTATGTAATTTTTATATAATTTGATTTACAATTATTAAGAATATTTACAAGCTCCATTTTTTCTAACTCACTCTGTTTCCTGTTCTGCATGCCATGTATAGCATTTCTACAGCTCGGTTTCAACATATACTTCCGTCTTTCTTAGGTAGTCACGATTAGGTTGAAACCTTCTGAAACTGTGAGCTAAAATAAACCTTTCCTCCCTCAAATTGCTGATTTTAGATATTGTATGCCAGCAATGAGAAAGTAGCTAAAACAGAAATTGGTAGATGGTGTGGGATCATTTCTGTGACTTATCCTGACAACTATAATTCTACCATCTAGGGAGCCTTTAGAAAGGTTTTCACTAGCATGGAAAGAAGTGGAGATGTCAGATAATGAAGCCTAAGACTGTTGAAAGCTAAGCATGATGGAAGATTTTAGTCTTAGTTCAGAATATCAGAATATACAGATAAAACTGAAGATATGAAAGGCCAGACTCAAGAAATTACAAATGGGCAAAAAGATTCTACTAACAATCAGTCTCAAAACTTTGTGTGCTACGGTCTGGCAAAAAAAAATATGTTGGCATTCTGCTTTCCTGTTCTGAGACTTTGCCCAAAACTGTAATTAAGACTGGTGAGCGACTTAATCTGGTGGAGAAAAGCTCAAGGCAGACCAATATGCAGGCTGTCCCATGGATTCTTCATGTGGCTTTTAGCCAACTCTACATGCAAAAACAGGAAAAAATGACCACACAAAAACAATGTAAAAAGTTTACTTTTTTTCTTCAGAATGAAAGTGACTGCATAGTTGGGCAAAATTGTGCATGGTTGCTGAAGATTATATATATATATATAGCTAAGTACTTAAAATCAGGCCTATAAGAAAGATCATAGAGAATATATCAGGAATCAGGAAGACACTATGTGTTATCCAATCAAGTGTGCAAAGGCAAAAGACTTTGCTTTGAAAAGAGAGCCTCAGCACATCCTACAGGGCAATGAAGTTCCCAAAGAGAGTGAATCCCAAGGAATTCAACTATTGTTGGTTGGATTTGGAGTGTACCCCCCCAAAATCTCACGTGTTTATGGATACTGTGCAATATTGGGATGTAGGGCCTGGCTGGAAGGGCAGATGCTTGGGCCTCATCTGGAGGGATGCGTGCTGGTCCACCTTTCCTACCAGTCTTCTCAGTTCAGCTATTTTGCTGTGAGGATCTCTGTCTTCAGAGCACCAGCTCCGATTCTGGCTTGAACTATAACGTTACCATCTAAGTCCACCATTTTCCAGTGGCCAACCTGCAAATAGACTGTGACTTTGTGAAACTGCAAGCTAAAAATAAATCTTTCCTCCTGAAGTTGTGGATATTGGGTTATTAATCACAGTGACAAAAAAGTAACAAAGAAAACGATCTAGAAACTTAGTCTTCTGAAGCTACAAATTAAGTATGCCAATTGCTTAGCACCATCCGCAAGGTGTTGGTTTCACAGACACACAGAATACAAGAGTTGTAGAGTGAAGAAGGCTTCCACCCAAATTTCAGAAGAAGGTCTTAGAAACCAGTCAGTATGTCCCTGAGAGAAAAGGGCCTAAAGTTATGTAAACATCTAAAAGCAAGTGGAGACTCCAGAAATTTGGAAATGTCAGGAATAGGAGTCATCTGTTAAAGGCCACATGCTGTGAGCAGCTCCAGAAAGAAAAGCTACAGGGTTGTAGCCAGAGGCAATGCTTTAGCAGAGAGGCTATGGGAGCTAAAATTTTGCCACGAAATGCCCCAGGTACTGGATATGAAGTTACAAGATTTAACATTTGCCCTGCTGTGCTTTATTCTTGCTTTGGTATAACTTCCTCTTATCCTCCTTTCCACTGTTTTGGAATGCAAATGTTTACAGAATGCACGCATACTGAAGTGTTAAACTCATTGATTTCCTTGATCCTCAGAGAATATTTTGGACTTGGACATTTCAGCAGTGCTAGAATTATAAAACTTGGATAATTCTTAAAAATGGACCAAATATATTTCTCATAACAAGGTGAACGTGAGTCTTTTGGAACATGATTCAGTCATGGGAGTTAATCCACTGATGTCCTGGGATGTGAGAGGTGGGGCCTGTCACAAGGGGGTGATCACTGAGTCTTGACCTAGAAGAGGTGAATCTCTGGGCTTAACCCAGAAAAAGCAGATTTCTGGGACAGTACCTGGATCGATACACGCTGGCTCCACTCTCCCTTGCTTGCTCAGCATCCATTTTTCTACACAACCAATACCCGGGCTTGTGCCATGTGTTTCTGCCATGGCTAGCCATCCATGAATTGACTTTTGAAACTGTGAGCTACAACAAACTGTGGTATTTATACACAATGGAGTACTATGCATCTATAAAGTCCAAAAGCATGGAGACTTTTGCAGGCAAATGGAAGAAACTTGAGAACATCATGCTTAGTGAAGTGAGTCAGAAGCAGAAAGTGAAACATCAAATGGTCTCTCTGATATGAGAAACCCAGATCACAACTATCTCATGGAACTTAAAGTGAAAAACAAAGTGAACCAGGGGGGCAGGGTAGGGAGGGGTAGAGGGATGGATGAGGGGAGGGACAAAAGGAGAGTGGGAAAGTCCTTGGCACGTTGACAAGATACGTATGTGCACAAAATGCTCAACTTAATTGTAAACCTTACATTTTGTGCTTATGCATGTCAATAAAATGGGGGGAAAAGCTTTTAAGTAATGGATGTCAGGTATTGTGTCCCATCAATGAAGAAGTAACTAAGACGAGATGATAATAAATTTAATGAGAATATGGGAAGATATATACTTCAGAATTCTGGAAAAATGAAAATCAACTAGTTTGATAGACTCTGCTATTGGAAAAAGAAACTATCATCCATTATTCGAAAGCATCTTTGTCACCTGTGAATCCTTTGATATTTTAAAGTTTAAATTGAATAGAGAATCTGACAATGGCATCTACAGTATAGGCAATTGAACAATCACATTTAGGAGAACTACAGATGAAAGAAGGCTTTTGACCATTAAAAAAAAGGGCACTAATATAGGCACTTTCTGGCCATTAAGTTCAAATGCACAATTTTAAGTCTGCTTTTTTTTGCTTTTATTCCCTGATAACATACTGTGAAAATTACATAACATATAGATATTCATCACATTTTTCATCATGTCTTCCTAGGTGATTTGATCTTAGAAACATTTCACCAGTTCTGATGTGTGTGTGTATACATATACATGTATAATATATGTACAAAATCCTTTTTACCTTCATCACACCTTAAAAACACAGGATAAATGAAAGCATATCAAACTTTATGATCACTGTGTCGACAACTGTTCATCATATTCACAAAGAGGTTATTGATTTAAGCAATATATTCTAAGCTGGGTTTCTTTAGATTAAAATGAAAAAATCAGACACATTTAAAACTGTGGTTAATCATACAATTAGATATTTGAAAATCAAACCACACTTGCTGCACATTTATTTCAGTGTCCAAATATCAAACTACAGGCAACTTGGAATATAGCAATGATATATAACATAAAGATCTTGATGGCTGGAGAAATGGTGCAGCATTTAAATCACTTTCTTTGCAAGCTCAGGCCCTGTGTTCAATTTCCCAGCACTATATAGCTAGGAGTGGTGATGCCTGCCTGAAATTCCAGCACCTGGGAGGCTGAGGCAAGTGGATTGTCCTGAGCTCAAGGACAGCCTGAGCTACATCAGTGAGTTCAAGCCAGCTTGGGTTACAAAGTGAAACTGTTTCAAAAAAAAAAAAAAATTGAATTTGTGCATTTGTGTTGGTGGAAATGCAAAAACTGTATAGTAATTTGGGAAGAAAATTTAGGTATATCTCACAAAACTAAACAAACTCATAATGTTATTCATCATTTCTGCTTTGAATTATTTTCTCAAAAGAGTTGAAAACTTGTATTTACATAAAACATTTGTGCATACCTGTTTCAAATAGTTTTATTCATGATTTCCAATCACTTGAAGCATTCAAGAATTTCTTCAGCCAATAAACTTGACAAATACAGTATGGTATAGTATTTAACATTAAAACTAAGTGAGCTGTCAAGCCATGAAAAGACACAGAGGCTATATCTTCCTAGGTAAGATATGCCTATGTAAAAATGCCGACTTATAGAAAAACATCTGAACTGAAGAAAACAAAAGAAAAAAAATTTGGAGTTGGTAAAAATCATCAACAGTTTTCAGAAGTTAACAGAGATGGTGAATCAAGGGAAATTTTAGGGTAATGAAATTACAGTACTATATTAATGAGTACATGTCCTCATACATCTTTCAAAACCCAAAGAATGTACAATGTCAAGAATAAATTTTATTATAAATGGTGGGCTTTAATACGCTAATGGTATGTCACCATAGCTTCATTGGATCTATCAAATATAACATGGTGGTCCAGGATATTGAGATTGAAGGAGATTTGTGTGCAGAAGTAGACTTGGATTGTGTGGAATTCTGCTTTTCACAAATGTTTGCCGTCAACAAAAATCCACTCTAAAGAAAATGTTTATTAGTTAAAAAATACAATGAGAAAAGTTTAGTGTACAAACTTGTAGCCCATACATGTCACATTAGTACAAGAATAAATTCTGTTTATGAAGACTTATGAGTTCTTATTGGTTTAATCCCTGGCTATTAGTTCTTAGAAGTATGGAATAGATTTACTCCATATTTCTTCTATGTATTTTCATGAATATCATGTTAGTTAACAAACTATGATGA
This sequence comes from Ctenodactylus gundi, assembly GCA_004027205.1. NCBI lineage: Eukaryota > Metazoa > Chordata > Mammalia > Rodentia > Ctenodactylidae > Ctenodactylus > Ctenodactylus gundi. The sequence goes on along the minus strand of PVKB01007396.1, from coordinate 21,762 downwards.
ACAATTTCCTTAATATGATGTTGCTTATTTCATATTAAACCATGTATCCTAAGAACACTTTTCTACTTACACATTTCCTTGAACCAGTCAACTCGAGCATTTTTTCTTGAGTCATTTTTTAACCTCTAATAAAAGAAATAAAATCAATGGTGTCTAATATTCCTTCATATTAATCTAAATTATCTGCAAAACAACATTCTTGGTGCCCTGTAAACTGATGTCAGAGACTATGGCCATAAGAAAATGAGATGTTTTTAATTTTTATTTTTATGTACATCTAGTAAAAATCTGATCAAGCCACACAGAAAATTCAGTGAACAATAGCAGGGCATTTTAACAAGTTTTTGTTTGTTTATCTTGTAATATATCGATTTAAAATTCAATAAAAAAGTTGATTAACTTGTCATAATTGAGCTCTTGTTTTTAGTTTGCAAAGGCATTGATTAAGCTTAGTGAAGTGAGTCAGAAGCAGAAGGTGAAACATCGGATGGTCTCTCTGATATGAGAGTCCCAGACCACAACTATCTCATGGAACTTTAAAAGAAAGACAAAGCCGAAGAGGGGGACGGTGGTGGGGTTGGGAAGGTGAAGAGAGGAAAAGGAGGGTAGGGGGAGGGACAAAAGGAGAGGGGGGAAGCCCTTGTCACTTTGACAAGATACGTATGTGCACAAAATGCTCAACTTCATTGTAAACCTTAAGTTCTGCACTTGCACATATCAATAAAATGGGGAGAAAAAAAAAAAGAAAAAGAAACCAATTCCTAAGACGCACTGGCTATATCTGTGACTACGGCTCGAAGCTTATGCCTCAAACTCATCAAATTATGTACCTTAAATATATACAATGTTGTATGTATTATTTATGCTTCATAAGAAAGTTTAAAACAAGAAACCAGAGCAGCATAACTATAACATTTGTAAGATTCACCTTCTGACCAAAAGATCAGCAAACATTGCAGTTTTTGATTAAATGTCCAGCTGATATCTGTTGTGATTTGGATTTGAAATGTTTCTTCAAAAGCTTCATGTCCCTATGGACACTGAGTACTCTTGGGAGGTGGGGTGTGGCTGGAGGGGTGCAGACACTTGGAGCTTGACTTTCAGGGCTGTATGCTGATTCTGCCCTTCCTCTCTCTGTCCTGGTTCTGTTCTGCCATGCCATCAAGAGCTCTGTCTCTGTCTCTGTCCCTGCCATGTGATTGCACCATTCTCTAGCCACCCACCCTTGAACAGACTGTGACCACCTGCAGCTGTGAGCTAAAATAAACCTTTCCTCCCTAAAGTTTTGGTTCTCAGTTATTCTGCTTCACAATGAATGAATAAACTAAATCAATATCTTTGCAACTCACAGCCACGTTTGTAAGATCTGGCCCCTAAGTGAGATGATGTTCTAGCATAAAATTTTACATGAAGAAATACTTCTCATTATGCTAAAATAATGTGATCTAATAATTTTATGTGTTACTAATGAGCCTAAGAATCTATTGTGTAATAGCATCAAAGTTAGTATCCTTGATAGCTTCTCTATGAAGATGCTGATTTTGTTCATATCTCCTCTAGTGGTTAGGAGATCTCTACAATTTGTGAAGAATGGCTGTTTTAAAATGCCAATCTTATAATAATTATAAATGAAGATTTAACAGAACATTTTTGATTACTAGCTATAATGCACATGTTTTTATTGTTAATGATCTTAGGTTATGTCAAATATTTCATTCCTCACCCTATTTCAATTTTTGTTTGTGTAGTTTTGGACAGTTTTGCTTTAACAAAGCCATCTTCATCCTCAAAAGTACACTCCAGTTTTTATATTTATGTGAAGCTTTCCTACAGTCTCCTTGGGCTTCGATGTTCACTTCTAGCCCTTCTGTCACTGCCCTTAGCACAGTGCGCAGCAGTGATCTGTTTATGGTATGTCTGATCCACTGGCTTATCAGTTTAGAGGGCAGTATTCAAATATGTAAGCATATTAAAAAACAGTAGCAATAAAAGTTGCCTTATAAAATTGGTTAAATTGAACATTTTATTTTACAATGACATCCCAATTGCCATAAGATCATAGCAATTTAATGTCATGACATTGTGATTTTTCAGACAATACCAGCTTCATTTCCCTGCGTTGTTTTCTTGGCAGCAATAGCACTTAAAGGGCAATTTTGAGAAAACTTAGCTAATGTGCTTGGCAGATATTTAACCTTATGAAAGAAAATCACGTATTCAGGACGTCAGTATTTTCATTTTAGTGACATTTAAAATAGAAATGAGTCCATTTTCTTTTCAGAACTTTTGAATACGCTTTGGCTTCAAATTAATCTTATTCAGTGAATTGTTCAAGTAGCATAAAATCGGAGTATAAGAGGAATGGAGAGCAGGAGTTTTTCAGTGTAGAATCATTATATGACACTTCCTATGTAACACACCTAACTACAGGAAAAGAAATACCTATTTTGTTCAAAAATAATTGTCTGTGACACATAATTAATCAGCGATTAACTTTACTGGTGGATTATGAAGAAATTTAGATAATTTCTGCATATATCTTTTATGTCCTTAATTATCCTAGAAGCAAGAGTCAGTTTTAAGTATGTCCAATTTTTATTATAGGTTTTGACACTGTGGCTTTCAAACCTTCGCCCATTTTTGTTTCATTATACTGCTAAAATAATTTTAAGCAATTCAAAACAGTATTAGCAGAATAATTTTCTAAATTATTTGTATTCATTTTTATTAGAGACTTTAGTTGTTTGCTAATTAAAAAGGGATTGAAAATAAGTATATTAGTCTAAAAATCTAAAAGAATTAATATATGGGTGGCTCATTTTCTTAGCTACAGTTGTGTATTCTCTCTTGCATTAGCTTCCAATTACTTCAGAACAAAAAGCCTTCTGGATAACGCAAATATCAGTGGAAGATGAACAAGTTACCTCACATTCTACCTAACCTATTTGTGTTCTAGACATAAAATACTTACAAATATATGTATTTTTCACGCCATGGCTCTTCTTGTGTTCCCTGTATGATCCATTCATTTACTATTCATCGATTCTTCTGTAAATTTGCAAAATTAGCCTGACTCAGGTTCCTGCTGCATGTTTCTGAATGCATTGACTTGAGCAGTCAACAAACCAAACAGTAGCCAATGTTGCTTCCAAAAGAAACAAAACAAAATATTTGCTTGAGCTCATGTTTATTCTCAGACATGCTCTTTGAGATTTTCAATTCATTCCTCTCTCATGAGAATTAGAGTGGAGCCTGGAAGCATGCAAATTCTATTTCCAGGGAGCCATTGACGATATACATTGGCAGCTTAAAAAGAAAAAAAAAAAAAGCTTTCTGAACAATAAAAGTAAAAAGTAGGCCCGCATTGTGATAGTTCTACCTATTTCCGTGGCATCCGTATTCTAACTACAGCTTCTTTGGAACTGGCAGTGTACTGGAATTGAGTGCAGTGTTGGAAAGAGTGGGAAAGTCCTTGTCACCTTGAGAAGACACATATGTGCACAAAATGCTCAACTTCATTGTAAATCTTAAATTTTGCGTTTATCCATATCAGTAAATTGGGGGAAAAAAGAAAGACATGTTTAACCACCATATAGTGCTTTCTGTATATAAATTAGACAAGTTAACTCAAGAATATTGTACAGTTAATGTTTAAAACTCCAAAGTTCCCTGATTCTTCCAAATCTTCACAAACAAATAATGAATCGTTTGACTAGGGAACAAGGTATACCAAACTCATAAGGTTTATTCCTCTCCCTTGGTTACCCCTGATGGGCGAATGGACCAGTAAAATTCCTTCAAGCCTTTTGCTTTTCTCCACTCTGATTCCCAATAAAGATACTTACTCATGAGGTCTGGATCTCTCTCTTTTAACTTCCTCTTTGAGCTTGTTCCCTGGCAGCCCTGACACACGGCATGTGTATGGTAATTTTTTTATTTAAATATCTTTGCATATGATAAGTTTTTATTTTTCTACGCCTTTCCTAAAGCCATATGAAATTGATAATGAAATACCACCAGAGGGAACTCACTCATTTGTAACATGAGACCAGATGATAGTGAAAATGATGAAAAGGATAGAATGTGATTTGCTTTGAACATTTATTACGTTTCAAAATATAAGCCATGTAAATTTGCCTACTTCTAATTTTAATAATGGCTATATGTAAAAACTGACTTGCAAAATGAGCTGGTACAACTTGATATTCGCTGGATCTATTGTAGAGTTGGTGGTAAATGTCCTTTACACATTTCGCTAGTTAACATTCAGTATCTGAAACATCTGAAATTACTACTTAAAAACATTAAAAACAAAAGAAAATTAATTTAAATATGTGCTATGCTTTAAAATATTAACCAAAGAGTAAGTGATGCCTAAAAGTATTACACAAGATAACTTATGTAGGGAATAAGACTTTTTATCCAGAAATTTAGCTTGAACAAATATTTAGTTTACACCAGAGTCCACACGTCTGATTTGTACATATGGAAATAAAAAGGGCAAAATTTAGGCATGTTCATAGAGTTGTTCACGTACAGTTGTGTTTAAGACAATATTGTAGGTAAAGGGTTCTATTTTTTCACACTTTTAAAAGTCATGATCCTGAAATGTGTCATGGTTCATATGTGAGTTATGATCACATACTTGAGGGTACATTTTCACGGAAAATTTTGCTCTGAGCTCTTCTACCTGGCTTGTACTCTTGGTCACACTGAGACAATAGTGTGCCTCTTTCCAAGCTGGCTCTTTCTCTTGTATTTTCTTTGAGTAGTAAATCAGACCAGTTAGCCAGTTCACTTGTTGAAATTGTTACATGGAAGTGTAACATCACTACAGACAAGTATATCTTACCTTGGAGTCTAGAGAAGAAAAGAAAGTCTTTCTGGAAGAAAATTAATTAAAAATAAATAAATTGAGAAGCAGGAATAAAATAAATCATATAAAACACATCTTATCAGTTATGAGCAGATTTACAGTGCTGGGTCTATTTCTTCCTGTTTCCATAAACTCCTGCTTTTGGCTTCTCTGTGGCATCGTTAAATTGTTTCTCTAGAATATTTTTAAAGTTATTAAATGAAACATATAGTTTAAGAATTTTTATTTCAACTTCTATTTATGTGAAAATGAACTGTAGCTTTATGGGTTTGGTGGGTAAATTTTACTACTCAAAAATGTGGATTTCAGTCTACCCCTGTTTAAGCTCAACATTTAAAAAAAAGAAAACATACAAAATAATCTCTTCAATTCAACTCAGTTTTTTTTTTGGAGAAGAGTAAGGGGGGATGGGAAGTATCTGTGGGTACCCTAGAAATAAATGGTTCTCCAAATTTTTGCTGTCAAAAATTACTGTAGTTTTTGATAAGTATTTGGCAAGTGAACTAATTAACTCACTCTTATCAATTATGGGCAGATGAGTAACGCACAAGAGTCAGAACCGAAAATCGTTTCTCTCCTGTGTGCAATCAGTGAATTCACAAATGCATGGAAAATATGATAAACATAAAACTTGATTTTTATTCTTTATGTTTCATGCATATCTTTTCATTTTTGGACCTTTTGTTCTTTCTTGCTCATGGTCTCCAAGATCAAGACTAACATTCTTGAGGCGAGACCAAACAAAACCACAAACTGAATGTGACCTCAACACATGCAGATGGCAATGGGTCAGGTGCTGGTGCATTGGCTGTTACCTGTGATAGTGGCATGACCTTTGCTTTTTATTAGTATGTTTTCTCACCAGCATGTTGAATGATATATAGAAAGGGCTAGTTCAATGGATGCTTTAGTAATATGTAAGTTTTGACTTAAAAGATTCACTTCTTTATCTTCCTAACAAAATTATTGGTCACACCCCTTTCTTCCAGCTCTTTCATTAGCTTTTATTACAATGTTTTTACCTTATAATAACCTACTAGTATCATAAATAAATCGTTATCTTCTGTCATTGCAAAAGAAAACTATTAAATGCTTATTCACACTAAGGATCATGGGTACATCCATCTGTTATCTAGTATGCATCCTCCATATGTTAGAAAATAAAAAATTAAATGAAAGAAACATAATAATATATTGCACGTTATAGACATAATTCCATAAAATGTATTACATTTATACAAATTAAATAAGTTTAAAGATATTACAGAAAGTTTCTAATTTTGCTTAAGTGCTTACCAAATTCTTAGCTGAATAAATTTGTGTTATTGATATACATACCTGTAAAAATATATATACTAAAGTTTATTTTATAATCTGAAAAATAAATAATTTGCAAATATTATAAAATTTCCTTCAGAATTTAAATGAAACTGATAAATAATAGCAACAATTTTAAAAATACAAAAATGAATGTATGATTAATGTGTAATCTACATATAGATATGTCGGTTATTATATCTGTAATTTAATCTCAAAATATATTTTCACTGCTAGAATGGTCACAGCTTGCTCTTACTTTCAACCTAGCAATCTGTCATTAGCCACACATTTGGGACATATTCTTCATCATCTGTCTGCCTGTGCTTCAAGGTGACACATTTTTTAATTAATCGGGCTTTGATTTCAGGGGTAGTACTCTTTATCTTCTTAAAACAGTGGTTGCAAAGTCATTTAGTCCACCGGGTCCTTACGGATCAGATGACTGTGGCTTCTATGCAGGTTTCCACGATTGCTTACGTATTATCAAGTTGAATCAAAGAGTTGAAAATTATTGTCTCCAACATACCAGTCTAGGATGTATAATAATTTGGTTTTGACTGGTTTCTACAAAATTGCAGTTGGGGACTGTTGGAAATATTATCTCTATTTCTTAAGAAGCAAGGACAAACATTCCTGTGACTCTGGCTGAGGTCATTGTCACTTGTGACATTATTTGACTTTCTTTAATGGCAAATAATACTCAGTGACTCTGATGAATTGTGATGCATAAAACATTCATGTTAGCTGTCTACTTGCTGCTGTATAATAATATTGCCACAAATGTAGAAGCTTGAAAGAGCATTCCTTCTTTATTTCACGTATCTACAAGACAGAATTCCAGGCTTTGGTTAATCAGACTTTCTGATTTGTTCGCTGGGAACAAATTTTGACTTCTAATATTATGTAGTAATGTGAAGAATCTTTAAACTACTTGGACACTTTGGACTGAGAATTTCAGGATCTTGTTATTTTTTGTCTACTGGGTCCTTCTTCCCTTCTCAGTGTGGAAGTTCAGAAGCTTTCTTCTTCTGGGCCAATAAGGAAGAATGCTTCTTTCCAATACGAGTGCTGAAACTTTATGCCATATAAAAATGATGTTCATCAAGTAAGGAACATGCAGCCTGTCATCTTACCATATTCTACTGGATAGAAGCAAGCAAAGAAGATTTATATTTCCAGGAGGCAGAAATCCTTGGTACTACTTTCAAATCTGCCCAACATTTCACACTTTCCAAAACTGGCTCAAAATATGCTATTGTTTGGCTGTATCACCTTTTGCTCAAGTGTCTCCTCAACCTCTCATCCTCTGTGTTGCTTTGAATCCATTTTGGGCAATCCAAATAAATGCCTGGAAGAGCACACCCAGCTAACTTTTGAAAACCTTTACAACATGGCAGAATTTTTGCTGTAGTTTGGATCATGTGCGTCCCCCAAAAGCCTCAGGTATTTCTAACTGTGTGTTATTGGAAGCTAAGGCCTTGTAAGTTGCAGATGCTTGGAAGTTGACCTAGAGAGACTGTATCAACTTGTTGAGATTGTGGGCACCCAGGGCAGAGTTTTCAGGTGTGTGTTGTTGACTTGTCCTTCTGCCTGTGCAGCTGCCAAAGAACAGACTGCGTAAGACCTTCTAAAACTGTGAGTTAAATAATTTATTTCGCCTTTAATTTGTGGATGCCTGGTATTTTATCTCAACAATGAGTAAGTGATTAAGACAGAAATTGGTACCAGAGATTTGCTGCTTTGACTTTATCTGACCATTTGGCTTAGAAGCCTTTGGACCTGTTTTGCAGGAGGAATTTGGAAAGATTTGAAGATGCTAACTGGAGAGCCCTAAAATCTTATGAGTCATACTTCATGGGAGAGATCCTAGTTAGACCAGAGAAGACCAGAAATCTGATTGAAGTATGAATTTGAAAGGCCAAGCTCAAGAAGTTTCAAATGGAAAGAACTTTATTAGCAAGGGCCTGGAAGTATACTTGTTATGCCATAGTGTGTCTGGTATTTTACCCTTGTCCAAAGACTTTTCTTGAAACTGTAATTAAGGGCGGTGGACTGCTTAATCTGATGGAAGAAATCTCAAATCAGCCCATTGTCTATGCTGTCTCCTGGGTACTGTTTTTGGCTTTTAGCCAACTCCATGGTGAAAGGCAGAAAAAAAATGGAAGAGAAAAATGATGCAAAAATTTTGCAGTTCTTCAAAACTGGAAGAGACTGCAAAGATGGTACAAAAGAGCACAGGGATCTTAAAGAGATTAGCATTAAGAAGAAGCTAAGTACTCAGAAGCAGGACTAAAAAAGATGCCTTGAAGGGTTGTCAGACATCAGCAAGATCCTACCTTTACTTATTAAAGGGTGCAGAGGCAAAAAACTTAGCTCTGAGAAGAGTACCTCAAAGTATCATGTAGCGACAAAGATAGAAGTGTTAACAAAGTTCAGCCCCTTGGACTTCAACCACGTAGGCGCTTGGGGGCTTCTGCAGCCAAAGGCCAGGAGAGCCAGAATACTGCTTCAGCCCGTGGCAGACTTTTGTGGTTTTGGTTTTACAGGCTTGCAGAATGAAAAAAGTTATGAGGTCATAGAGGCCTCTACCCAGATTTCAGAGGAAGGACTTGGAGGTTAGGCAGTGTGCCTCTGAGAAGTCAATGTGTGAAGTTGTGAAGAAGAAGATTAAGTTGCTGTGGAGACCTCCCAGAATTGGAGAAGTCAGGAGCATGGATCATCCCCTGAGGAATGCCACAGGTTGTATGTGGAGCCGGCTCCAAAAAGAGAGATGGTAGCTGGAGGTAATGGTAGTGTTTGTGCCATCCAAGCCTCCTATTGCTCACATCTTGCCACTGTTCAACCCAACTACTAGACACAGAGCTACAGGATATAACCCCTATGTAGCTGGGTTTAAATATATATTTTGGTTTTTGGTCTGATTGCTTTCTGTCATCCTGTTATTCCCATTTTGGACTAGAAATTTTTTATCCTGTGTCTTTATTTTTTATTTACTTAATGTTTATGAGGCCATCTCTCACTCTGTACTCTAGGTTGGTTCTAAATTCACTATGTAGCCAGGGCTCGCCTAGAACCCACAGAAATCCCCTTGTCCCTGTCTTCCCAATGCTGGGGTTACAGGTGTACACCACCCTGCCCAACTTGTGTGCTGTTTTATGTTGAAAATGCTTAACTCTTTCATTTTTCCAGGAGCTCAAAGCTAAAAATTTGTCTTGAGTCTCAAAAGAGACTTTGAAGTTGGACTTTCTATCAATGTTGGCATTATTAAGACTTTGGTTATTATTAGAGAAGAGCTAAATGCATTCAGTGTACAGTAAACATGAGTCTCTTGGGGGCCAGTGGTGGAGTGCCATGGTTTGATAATCTCCCAAAAGCTTCATACAGATTTGGAGTTGCATTTTAGTATAAATTTGGACCTGGCTGGGAGGGGCAGATGCTTGGGGTTTGATCTAGGAAAACTGTGTCAACTTGTTGAAACTGAGGGTGCCTGAAGCAGAGCTTTCAGGTATGTGTTCTTCACTTGTGGGATAAGAAGTGACAGAAGGGCTGTTTGAACTAAATTTAAAAAGGGAGAAATAGCATCATTGTCACAGCTTTTCCTTGGGAAGGCTCTGGCCTTTGCCTGAGTCTCCAGATATCAAGTTGCTCCTGTTGCATTTGGTTTCTCTCTGCAATTCTGCCTTTAGTTTTCTATCCTCTATTATGTGTGTCTTCCTGCTCTAGCTGCCTGTGAAAAGACTGTGTGAGACCTTCTGAAACTGTGAGCTAACGACCGTTTCTTCCCTTAAATTGTGGATGTCTGGTATTTTGACCCAGCAACAATAAGAAACTAAGACGATTCCTGTGAAGATTTATTTCTAAAAAAATTATCTATTCTACTTATTTCTTAAAGGTTAGATATCATGAAATATAAACAGGGATATAATTGAAATGTATTCTGCATTTCTCTTTATCAGATCCTATTTCAGTGACTTATATTTTTCAGTTTAAATGTCTTTTCTTTCATTTTGAGAACAGATGTGAGCCATCTGGTTTTAATCAAAAATCCATATTAAATTACACCTTTAATTCTGATGATAAGTAGGAAAAACATCTAAATGTAATTTGACTTGTGTATATGGTTTCTTCATTAGGTTTACTCCCATTTAAATATGTCAAAACCTCATTAACTTGAATGCTGATGATGCAATGGGAATCTGCATACTATCTAAACAGTGAAAGCAAATCTGAAATGCACAAGCCCCTGCTGAGAGAATCATTTAGTAATTTGGTTCATTTAACATTATCTGACCATGTGACTCTTCCACATTTTGAATCAAGAATACTTGTGAGACAATTTTGACATTTCCTATTATCTTCTTTTTTTAACAGTGAATCTATATCATTCTGAGTTTATACAATCAAAATATTTTTATGTATTTAACCTACATAAAGGTTAAGACTGTTGTAAAGACTTAAGCTCATAGATGGTATGAGAAAGTTTATGTATACTTCAATTTTTATGAATAAATTTGCTTTCATTGAAGGGTTTACCCTAATGATTGGAAGCCTTTCTGGTCAAGAAACTTTTTTTCTTTTATTTACACAGACGCTAGGCAATTACAGAGCTGAGTCCCCTCATTTCTTCATTATTCCAAGAGCACAATGGAGAGCGATTTCTGTCCCCGCTCATTAGAAGCCCTGCCAGCGGAGCTCCGCAGCAGTGCAGTTCCAGATTACACACGGGATAGGCAAGGAGAAAGTAGATTAGTACAGCTGTGATGATTCTCATTTTTGGCAGCTGGGTATTCCCCTGTGGAAAACACACTGCTGTCCTTTTGATGCCACCTCTGTGCTCTGGCTTTTTGGAGATATCCACATTCTATTTCACAGTCCTGACCTTGGTCCCAGCGAATCCCATCTTTTCAAATCACAGCCAAACAGTTACAGAGAGGCATTATCTATAATAGATGCCAAATTAATCCTATCAAAATGACACATTTTTTCCTTGGCTTTCATATTGTTATCATGTTTAACAACATGGTATATTTCAAAATATGGAGAGCACACATCTTCAAAAAAATTTAAATGTAAGTAGAAAGAGACAGAGCTTTAGGACCAGAACAGTAGAAGCTGAACCACGTTGAGATGTGCGTCTGAGCCAGAGCCGATCCAGTTTATGCTCTATTGAACCTCAAGAAAAGGACTGAAGGAAACTTCATGGGGTATGTCACATCAAGCAGTAGTAGACACTGGGCAGGTTTCTCATCCAGGCCAAAATACCAGAAGGAGAGGGAATCTCTACAATTTAGGTACCAGGACCCAGGCATCAGATAGGCAGAATAAAAACATTATAAAATGGACTCATTTAGAAATATTCCCTTGTAATTAGGCTGAAAAGAATGACCTGGAAAATGAGCAGACAGGGCTAGAGACTATTTCAAAAATATTTCCTGCTGAACGGACAAAAGCTCCTGCCACTTTTCAAAGCAACTTCTGTGCCTGTATTGTGCAGAGGAGAACTAGAATATCTCCCAAAGAGCTGAATAGATCATAATTTACTAAAGGACAGAAATACTGACTTACATACAAAATTTAACAAAACGAGATGATGCAAAAATAAATTAAAACAATATTTGCTGAATGATTGTTGATTAGAAAGTATGTCACAAGAAACTTTTACTTTTCACCCTGAAGTAGGAGACAATAAAACAAATAAATTAGTAAAATAGATTGTGTGGAAGAGTGGAATGAAATTAAGGAATTTAAATAAACAGAAACAATATCCTGCTACTTTTTACTTTAATGGAGTCAAGATGAGATTCTGACTTTAAATAGAGCAACAGGGCTGGCTTTCTTAAGATGGAGTCGTTAGAGAACACTGAGAAAGAGACAGAACGATTACTGTAACAAGACAATCTGTCAACAGAGCATATTAGGAAAACAAATAGAAATAGTAAAGGTCTTGCAGTGAGAAAGGCTGCACCAAAAAAGAGAATAGTAAGTCCCAAGCTGTGCCATGTGATCCCACTAGTGTGTTCTAGAACAGCCCATGCCACTGATGATGGGGCCACATGAACAACTGGCTGAGTGATAAGAAAAAGGTTAGCGATACAAGATTGGAGTGACTGTTTTAAGCCATCGTTAGAGCTGATAACTCATTACTCAAGAAATTAAAAAAAAAAGACTTGGAAGATGAGAGATAACATGTCTCATGTGTTAACATTATATGTCTAGGTGCTGAATTAGGTAATTTCTGTTTTATTTTTTTCTCCATATTGTGTATATTTTAATACCATAGTATTGATTTAGCTGATTTTCTTCTTACAGTTAATGATAGAAACTGAAAAAAAAAAAAAAAACTTCATCATCTTCTGAGACTCTTATAGAAATGCCTATTCGCATTAAGGCGCTGTCATTCTAAGTTTTAGCCTATAGTCAGGGTCAAACATATTATGTTTGGAAAACACTAAAAGCATTAATGTCACCTGTGGACAATGTATGGCAACAGTCACACAAATGCTAAAGAACCTTGTGCAGAGAATACAAGAAAGTTATATAGTCTGAATGCCTCAACTTGCTGCCTGTGACCATTGAAGGGATTGTGTCAATTTGAGGGAATCACGAACCACACCTGGATTAGGATTTGCGAACCACTCCTAGTTTGGGAATCAAGAATGGTCTGGATTAGAGTGTGAGTGATTTGTGGGCCAGCCAATGAAAGAAGAGCACCCACTCAGCTGTGGGAGGGCTAACTGGGACTCCAAGGAAGAGGGAAGATTGTTATAGCTTCTTCCTCACAGATAGCTCCTACCTTCCCAAGTGTCTATGGACGCTGACTTGCTACACATCGCAGATCATCAGCACAGATTTGCTCCAGTCTCGACTTGTGCTTGCTGCCCGTTGCCGCTCTTCCGTCACGGATCTTCAGGAGTTAATCTTTGTCTAAGATCTACAGCAGGCTTTCACCTCACCAGCTGTCCTGCGGTCCCGGATGGGAGATCTACTTCCAGGCTAAGCAGCCATCCTGGACCACTTCTATCCTTATATTTGTAAGCCTTCGTAATTGACCCTTTGGTTATAAAATCTGTAAATCCTGTCTTTGAAATAACTCAAACTAATACACTGCCAGAAAAGAAAAATAAAAATTCAGACACACTTATCAACTTCTTCCCACTGTCTTGAAAGTCACTGAGCAGTCCAGGTCCACATCCAATTGTTCTGCCTTTCCTATTGTTGCTGTGCGATGAGAGGCGGATGGAAGTCAGGCTGTAACCACAGTCCATTGTTCTTCAGAATTCCTCCGGAATCTTTGTGCTCCTTCCCAGAATGTAAAGTATTTATTACAACAGAGCAGCGTGCCTGCAATGCTTGCGAATTACCTATGAGATGTCTCTCTCTATGCAAAATTATTCTTGCTTGCTTTTAGTGTTTCCACACTAACACGAATAAATTCCGCAGCTCTGGAGTACTGCACATTAGCTAGGAATTATAATTGAATGACTTGGTGGAGCCACAATTTTTGTCCCAAGGCAGTTATGCCCAATGTTTTTGTTTTCTGGTTGGATAGTAAGTTCATGTGAAATTTACCCCATAACTAAAAAAATACATAGCTAATCTATATGTAACACACAGATGGCAGTATTTAGGCCAAGGATGACATTGTACTATGACCAAGAATTATGACTAACTTTCTGCTGTGTACCTGAGGTTTATCTAAAGAAAAATAGAAAAGATCGAAAGCAAAAAGTACTGTGCAACTGCCTTGTATTATTCGGGCTTCTTTGTCTTCTTTCCCATTGTGATAAAAGTAACCCAAAGACCTATTTCTTCATCCCTCTCCCTCACTGAGTGCTGCTCATGTTCTGCACTTTGATCATTCCAGTGTGAATTATGTGTCCAATTGTTTTAATTTGTATTTCCTAGCTGTAATATTATGTGCAACATCTTCTTACACACTTGTTTTCCAAGTGTATAGCTCCTTCAGCAAAATGTGTGTTCTACTCTTTGATCACGTGTTGCCCTTTTTCTTCCTATTGTACTTTAATATTTTTATATAACTGTGGATAGTGATGCTTTATCAAACAAATATTTTGCAAATATTTTCCCCCAGCCTGCAGGTTTCATTTTTATTCCTTTGACAGTGTTTTGTTTTTGTAGTATAATTTTTAACATAAATGATGGGTAGCTTATTAAGTCTCTCTGTCTTAGGTCAGACTTTTGGTTTTATATCTAAGAAGTCATCACCTTACCCAATGTCATCTTGATTTTCTACTACACAGTGCTATTTAATAAATATGAAATTACAAATACCAAATGTCTGAACTATTTTAGTAATATTCAATTAGTAAATTGACTAATATTGAGTTAATTGAATTTGAGGGCTTTTCAACAATAAAGATTATAATTCCCTATTTTCACTGTAGTATAATATGGGTAAACTCATAGATTCTAATCTATTATTTGCCAGGTTCAAGTACAAGGTCAGGTCTTGTCTAATTACCAGGTGTGAGGGTGGTGTGGTACAGGGTACAAGGATGTGAGTTCAAAACCAGTCTGGAGAGAAAAGTGACACATTAAGAAATCTCATATTTTATTCAGTTCTAGAAAAGTACACAAGGAGAAGCAAAGTGGTTTCTTTCTGTGTTAAAAGTTTTATTCAATCAATATCTCACATTACAAATACTTAAAAATTATATACATGCTAGTATAAATGGTCATTTGCAGTCTATTTAATAACATTAATTTTCCACTAGCATTTCAACAAATGAACTCTTTATAAAAAGCAACTGTGTTATATGACTTAAGAATAGAACACACAAAATTAGAAACTTAATGTAAAAATGACTTTAATAAAAAAAACAAATTACCCTTATATGAAATACTATAATAAACAGTACCTACCTCCCCACACACAGTAAAAGTTTATGGAAATTCAGCCAAGTAGTACAATTAGCTGACGTATGTAAATAATGTTTCTTTCTGATTATATGAGCAATACACTGGGGAAAAAATTAGGCATTAGTAAAAACTAGAAATAAACTTGCTAAAAGTTTCACTTCCAAAAAGTAGAACAAAAATCTGAAGAAAATTATGAAAACTAGTTATACTTTAAATTTTAAAAATATATAAAAAAAAGTTGAATGCAATATTGTCCCAATTTCTACACTGCTATCAAACACAGGAGCTTTAAAAAGAGATAATAGAATAAAGCAAATGACTAAAACATCTTTTATTCCTTTTTTTAATAAATCAACTCAATTTACATTAGTGGAAAGACTGATTTCTGATTCTTTTCATTAGAATCACCAGCAAGGAAGAGGATTACTCTTACTGGTAGAAAATAACGTAATTTAACCTGTCTCAAAGTTGTTAACGACACTGGAAAAAACAGTAACGTGGTTCTTCATGTCGCTGTGTCTTGCGCACGCTCTGTCTGCCCTGTGCTCTTTGCCGCTTCCTGTGGTTTCTTCTCGCTTGCTGGCTTCTCGGCTTCTCTCCTTTGCTAGCCAGGAATATTGCTTAGTGCAGTGGTTAGAAAGTCTCACATAACAGTGGCTTAGTGCCACTCAGTCAGAAAACCGTGACATCATGGATTGTATCAATTACATTTGGTAACTAGGAAGACGCTTACAAGGTAATCAGGAAGCGCTGAGTTAGTTAGCAGCCAGAACTGTCACGGTGGATGGCAGAGTCAGGTTATTATCAGGAACTGCCCAGAGAAGGGTAAGATGAGGCATCTGGGACATACACACTCAACCACCCTGGGTTCAGGCTGTTTAAACAGTGGTTCATTGTAGACAGCGTGTTCTTTCTGTTCTCAGAATTTTCATGTGTCATAACGACTGAGGATTTCTTAAAATAATTATGTCTGGAATAGTCTACTGTGTATCACTAGGAAAAGCGAATAAACGACCAGTTCGTAAATATCAGTTCCTGCCCATGTGAGGAAAGGAAGGAAACATGCCCAGGGATTCCTTCCAGATTCGGTTCCGTTGCTGACTATAGTAAATATACTCTCATCCAGATAGTCATAGCAGTTAAGACAATAATATATCCTGATCCCAATTGAGAAAAACAAGCTAGTAAACTTACCTTCTTTGTTTTGTTTTTCCTCTGATTTAATAATCCTATATGTCAAAGACAAGTTTGCCAAGTATTCTGCTTCATAATAAAAGGGAGAACTTTATAAAAATGTTTGCCTTTGTTCTCAGGTCTGGACTGCTGTCACATGCTGTCGACATGTTATAAAGATGGCTTAAGAATTTATGAAAGACTGAATACCTGAAAATAGAAACCAATAAACACCGAATTCACCTCTAAAAGGAGTCAATAAAACTTTCCTATCACAAGAATCTCTGTCCATCTGTCCCGTTACTGCTGCATAAAAAGTGAATAATAGGTTAATAATGCTTTCTTCAGAAAAGAAAAGAAGTGGGAAATGTGATTGATGGAGTAGAGCAAATTCTTCTTTTCTTTTCTTTTTTTTCTTTCTTTCTTTTTTTTTTGACAGGGCCTTGCTCTGTGTTTCAGACTAGTCCTGAACCCTGTACCTGTAGTTAAACAAATAGTAATAACATTGACTTTATTTTTTTATGTAAGCTGAGTCTTAAGTGCCCATTTGAATTAAATCTGTCAGAAGGTTTGGATGATTTGAATAGGTAGTTGTTTTTTGTCCTCTACTTCCATATCGATTTGTTCTGCAGAAGCAAAATATGTATCAATGAGACATTTTGGTGAACGGAGGAATTACATGACATCTTTATGTATGTTCCTTATGTATATGCACCTGTTCTGGAAAGAATACTTTCTGGAATTCTGAGCACACGTAATTTAATAAAAATCTCTAAATTAATTGGAATTTAGAACACTATTTCTCTTTTAAAATATGTATCTTCCCCACATTTGATGTTACTAAAATATTACCAAGGAGAAGTTCACTGAATATATTATTTCTAGGAGAAAGTACGTGATTTTTATGCACTTAGTCAAGCATCTCGCACTGTCCAAGATTCAGTATTTTAAATTCTCACACTCAGCACATACATACACAGGCACACACCACCCCAAAATCACCAGAAGGAGTTACAGCTGTGGTTTCCATTTCATTGATAAGAGACTGGAAAGTGAATCGCAAAAATGTGTTATCCAAATTAAATCTAGGATTTCCAGCCTACAGAACTGTAGGGAAAAAAAAATAAAAGATGTGCTTGAAGGGTGTTAATGATTTATTGTGCTATAATGAATGGTGAAGAAACTTAAATTTTGTTCATATAACCTGAAAGGATTTGTAATATAACTGCTATATTTGTGCAATATACTTGTACTATAAATAATACATTTTCCTTGGTTATCTCTCTCTGCATTGTGTGTTATATTTAACGTGTCTTCTCTATGTTTTTACGTGACTCAGCACTATTCATAGCAGGAGATGTTCCAAAAGCCATATGAACGAAGGAACCAGTAACAGGAAATGATGTCTTAAGGCAATCATAGTTAGAGTGAAATTATAGCGATTATGGTGTTAATATTAAATGCCCATGATTTTAAGTAACAGGTATGGTTGCATTCTCTGCCAGCCATCTATGCTTGTGTCTGTCTGTGTTTCCTTTTGTGGGTACTTGCAGCATAAGCGTTCTTTGATTTGCCTCATTATCTTAAACATTTCGTTGTAAGGATGAGAAAGAAGTCCATGACTTAAGTTTTAGTTCTTTAGGCCAAAAATCAGTCACTCTAAATTTTGTAATCTCTGAGTGGTCTGATGCACGGTTGCAAATTCACATGCTATGGTTTTCAATATTCTGGGTAGACTGACTCTCTGGATGCATATCATTTCTGAATTTTATATTCTTAAATGAGAAAGAGAAGAAACTTAAAACCTAACATCACTAATGATAATGACTTCTTACATAGGGCAGGTTGAGATGTCGATCAGTAAAGATTCTATAACTTTAATTTCATTTTGAACTTTTTTCCCTCTATTTTCTCCCCCCCCCCCCCACCATTAGACCTCATTTCCTTGCTCTGCTTTTCTATCTCCCACATAGAAAACCATGTTAGATTTCCTATTATTACTTGGCTAAGTAAAGTCACCAAACAGACCCAGGAGGAGGCAGGAGCCCATTTATTTCCCAGTGTGATAGTGACGGTTCAATATTCAGAAGAGAGCAATAACAGTGCAGATGGAATGCATTTCCATGTGTGATTACTATTTGAAAGATTTCTCTCCAAGAATATCTTGTTTTCTTTTAAAGTTAAATGAGCTCATAGCTAGAGAAATGTTTCTAAATAATAATAAAAAAAACCCTGTCAGTCTTTTGGGGAAAAAAATCAATATAATCAGTATTTGAATATATTCCTTTGGCTTCATCCCGTGTCTGGAGTAGAGTGAGACTATGGTCTTAAATAAAAGACACATTTAACTACTCTGTATGTCTGTATAAATTATGACTTTGCTTTAAGACGAGACACAAAAGAATCTTTAATGCTCTTCTTTTATAGTTTAAGCCATAAGAATATAAATTTTATTCTAGAAAACTTATCATACCCACTTTTTCTATGAACCTAAAGATTTGTATAAAATCTATACTAATTCTTAATGTTTGCATATTCATTTACTTATAATTTCTGACACCTTTTCTTGATTTTTGGGGATTTCTTCCGTAAAATGAAGCAACACTGTTTCCAAGAAATATTGAAGGCTTATGATTTAACTAATTTGTATTTTCTAATAGATTTAGATGGTGGGGGATGACTAATAGGCGACTCTATCTGTCATGCTCAGCCACATTCTCTGCGACAATGCAATATTTTATTTGGTAGAGAAGGATGACACATGTTAATTGGGATGAAAAGTTGAGGGATGTAATGTTTCTTATCATATTTGTATGGTTAAAATAGGGAAATATTGGTCATTATGATTCATATTATTACTTAGATGTTTTTGTACACAAAACAGATACAATATGTCTCAACATCTTGAATTAAAAGAAAGAATATTTCAAACTATGCAATTGAAAATAATCATAGATTTTTTAATCCCCCATTTCTATTACTATTAGCATAAAATGCTTAACCTCTTGGAGTCTAACAACTCTTGGGATTCTATAAAGCATGTTACTTTATAGATTTCAGATTTTTCCAAAAAATCTGAAATGAGAACATACATTTTTAATCCTATGAGTGAGGACATCACCTTCACTCAATTTTTTCCGAAATAATACTGGTAAAGTCTTTATCATAAAGTTGAACAACAAATCTGAGACTCCAAAATACTTTCTCTTATTTTTGACTTGAACTTGAATTAAATAATTTAATTTTTGAATTTTCTTTTCACTGTCATTTGTCAAGAATTTTTGTTTATTACTATTTATTACTATTATTTAGTGTTATGTTAAATGAATTATTAATAAGTTCCAAATTTATGTATGTTTAGTTAAATGTATACTCTCTTGTGGCATTATTGCATATTTTGGTTTACTTTTTATTAACATACGCCAAAATATTTTTTAGTTGTAGCGTTAAGTAAAATATAAGGGTAAACTCTGTGTTGTTTAGGAAAAGACAGACCGGCTTCTCTGTGTCTCTCTCTCTCGCACCCTTCTCTGTGCTTGTCTGTCATGGTATGATGCAGTAAGACTCTCTTACAAGTTGTTGGCCCGTTGATCTTGGCCTTTCCAGCCTCTAGGACTGTAAGAAATATTTTAATTAAAAATTGCCTCTTTTGTGGCATTCTGTCTCGTATTTGATCTTTAAACTTTATTACTATGAAAAACACAACTTAACGATCAGAAAATAATGTAGGTGATGACTCCTTTCTGACAACGTTCGTAATCCTGCATAGATGGTTGAGGTAAATCTGTAACCGGCTCTGTGGTACCCACTGAACAATTATTGCTACATGCTGTCTTGATGTCTGAATTTACTGTTCACCTGTCTTTCTTATTTACTGCACAGGATGCTGTTGGAAGAAAATCAGCTAATTCTTATTCACTGTAACTTGTGCGTTATTGTAACAGTCACGTGCTGTGTGCTCAATTATACATATTAGATTAATAAATGACAGTTTAAGGGTAAATTGCATATTTTTAAGTTAGAATTATCATATTTAGCAACTACAACAACAACAACCAAAAAATGGATTGCCAACTAAATTTGAGTTTTAGTGAAAATAAAATGATTATCAGTATGCCCCAAGTATTACAATGTCAATATAATATGCATTCTTTATTTAGAAATCAAATTTCCCTAGAGGCCCTATATTTATTGCCAAACTTAGACTGATAAAATAGTTTTAGACTGACTTGATTGAATTATTTCAGAAGAAGATCTTTAGTTCTTTAGTTATTAGAGTTTTATTTTATTTTTTATTTGTGAGTTTTGATGTGAATAATCTCACCTGGTTTTTCCTCAATGTAAAGTTATGTAAACATAATATGTCGGATTCATTGTATTATGTGAACTATTATTGATTCAAGGGACAATATTAATTGTGCTATTTTAGAATAGTGAATTCATATTGAAATGGTATGTGAACATACAGTTGAATTCATTTACATTTATACCAACAAGGAAAATCATTAAGACTATATTTTATCTTGGCATTTGATGGATAGAACATTACACTTGCTGCAAGTGGAACTGGTGCCCTAGATTCAAGATGAATGTTTTTATAACATCAGTGAAACACACTTTATCTCCCAGTAGGGCATGTCTGGATGTCTATTGAAAGGCCCTGTGGTGTGACTCAGCAAGGCAAATGCCAGCCTGAAGGTCACCCTTCAAAAACTACAATGTTTTGAACAGATCCAATAATGTCAATCTCTCCTGGACCTGTCTTCAGGTTTTTTGTCTTAGACTATAAATACCCCAGGCACAGATTTTGACAGGTAATAATTGTTTGATACATGGTGGCTTCCTTTCCCAATATATATCAAATTATTTACAAAATTTTAAAAAGTGCAAAAATTGTTTAAGAGAAACTTCTGTGCCTGGAAGTACCACATTTTAGAATTATATTCTCTGCAGCCAAACTAATGTTTTGGATAGTTATGGTGATTTTATGGAATGTTGAAACACATGCAGTTGTACTTAAAATAGAAGTCCAACCATCTGATGACCTTCACATTTATTCTGGAAACTTTTGGAAAATAAGCATTATTGAAATAATCTTGTTTGTTTTAATTTAGGACAGAATGATTCCATAAGCAACAAATGACTGGTATTGTTAAAAATTTTAAGACTCATTATTAAGATCGTAAGATCAAATATGACTTAACTTGAAGTCTTACTGATTTTGAGAGTCGTTGCTGTGTATTCACTGTTTGAGCCAAAGGAGTTGATGATATGCCTAGTGGAGAAATGTAGATTAAAAAATACAGGGTCTTGGGCTTAGTAAGCACTGCGTCACCTTTAAAAAAAGAAAAGCTTTTTAAGTTCCCTAAGAGTTGTGCTCTGGGTCTCTCATATCAGAGAGACCATTCCATGTTTCACCTTCTGCTTCTGACTCACTTCACTAAACATGATGTTCCCAAGCTTCTTCCATTTGCCAAACTTAAAACGAAAAACAAAGTGAAACGGGGGGGGGG
>PVKB01007395.1:0-36151 GCA_004027205.1 Ctenodactylus gundi | reverse complement strand
GCTTGCTGGGGACTTGCCAGCCAGACAGCCACCACCAGACGCAGCCCCTCAACCTGGGCCAGACCCATGGGCCAAAATGAGCCTCTCGGCTTTATAACCGAGCCAGCCTGCGTCATTAGCAACAGAAATCAGACAGGGACAGCCAGGTTTCCAGAATGTTCTTTTTGCTGCTCAATTTCTGTTAGGTCCTGCCTAGCCCCTTTCCGTTCCAGCTGGGGGTGGAGGCCTTCTGCATGCCGTAAGGGGTCGCGACGCCCAGAGGTGCAGGCTGGGAGTAGAACCAGGTGGGACCCCCCAGCCCCTAGTCCCCTAAGGGGGAAGGCTGAGATGCTCCAGGCTTGGGCTTGGGTTCCTCCCAGATCCTGGTTCTTTCCTCTCCAGCTTCCGTTTTCCTGGCGGGGACATGGGGCCGTGAGGGTGACACCACCACCCAACACCGGCCTGGAGAACCGCCACCATGGGGCCTGCCGCCTCCATACCTCTGTCCCCGCCTCGCCACATGGCCTGCCCTCCTGGACTCCCCAAACACACTCCAGACTAGACTGCTGGCCTTTCCCGTGCTGTTCACCCTTTCCACCTGCAAACTCCTATTCACCCCGTAGGGCCCAGCTCAGGCGGCCTTTCAGTTCTCCCAATTTCCAACGACTATTTCGAGCACACCCCGCGGCGCTGCGCACCGTCCCAGGCAGGCACTGCTGAACGCGGCTGAGCTCTGCTAGCGTGAGGAGGGAAACATCAATCACGCAGGCCTGTAAGTAGCTGGAGTCAGACACCAAGAAGGGCTGGAAGGAAAAAAATCCTAAAAATAAAAATTCCATTGGCTCCATCTACACTTCTTCTGGGCGTCTTGCCGAAAAATTATAGATAACAGATAAAAATTATGGATAACAGAGATGCCTGCGCACCCAAGTTTATAACAGCACAACTCACAACAGCTAAATCTTGGAAGCATATATACACAATGGAGTACTACTCTGCTCTAAAGAGGGATAAATTTGAGTTATCTATGGAAAAGGGGGTGGATCTTGAGGCCATAATGCTAAGTGAAAGAAATCACATGAAAGAAATCACACAGAGGTCATATGAGAAACCCAAAATATAAAGATCAAATAAAAAGCTGATGGGGGGCAGGGGTGTAGACTTTGGGGAGACGGGAAGGGGAGCAGGGACCAGCGGGCGGGAGGGAGGGCAGCGTGTCCAGGCAGACCCCCCCAGAGGAAGGCAGTTCCTCTGTATCACCAACATGTCCTGATGGGAGACTAGACACGGGCCGGCAGAGCGTGAGGAGCATGCAACTCAGCCAGCGAGAGGGGGACGCAAGACTGAGGCAGGAAGGGGCCGTGAGGTCCTGTGCAAAAGGACATGGATCCTGGGCACGGGTGGGCCACGGAGCAGGGACAGCGCAGCGGCCATGGTGCTGCCCACCTCACCCTGGCTCGCAAAGCCTGCTGGTGCCCTCATCCCAGGACTGACTCTAGCAATGCCACCCTCATCGTCAGCATGGACCGCAGTGGACACTGGCACATGGCCGGACGGTGGGCAGCCTGCAGGAGCCGCACGTGGACAGCCAGGCACCCAGCGCACGGGCACTCATCCTGACATCATGGGGTCCATTGGTCCCCGGTGACGGGTGGCCGGCCGGGACAGCGCCTCCTGCAGGGCCCGCTGGGAGGGAGCCCCGGCTGTGTGCTGGGCGGGAACCAAACGGGGCCTGGCGAACGCGGGCGCCTGTGACAGTGCCTCAGCTGCCACCGAAGCTCGGCTGGGCTGTGATGACGACGGTGGTGGTGCCATCTGTAGGGGCACAGGGAGCTGGGCCCACCTGCCAGGGCTGCGTGGGGGGCCAGAGATGCCAGAGACAAGGAGGCTGCTCTGCGGGCCGGGAGGGCCACCAGCCCCGGCACCTGCCACCCCTTCCTGATCCACACTGCGTGTTTGTGGGGGTCCTGACCGCTGGTGTCTGGGTGGCAGGACCCCGAGTGGGCAGCACAGGGAGGGACCAGGGTGTTGAATTTGCCGGCTCCTGGCCTCCTCAACACCCCCTGGCTTTGCCTGCTGTGTGTCTGTGCCAGCTGCTCCTGACCACACCCCAGTCCACCCTAGGCTCCTGGCTGCACTGCAGATTCCGGGGTGACGCCCGCTTTGCTCCTCCCTTCCTGCCTCAGCCTCCCCATCCGTTTCTGAGGCATCTGCTCAGGAGCACCCCACCCGGGCGGAGGTTGTGGTCCCTCGGGGACCTAACCACATACACCTCATCCGTCCACCCAGGATACCCCAAGGCAGAGCCAAAGAGACAGATTCGAGTCCTGGCGGTGCTGGGGCACCCCTAACGGTTAGCAGCAGGTGGAGAATGAAGGAGGACATCGCCCACGACCATCCTATGTCACCCTCACCTGCGTTCCCGTCGGCAAGGCTGAAGCTGCCGTCGGACGCGACAGGTCCATAAAGAACCGCGATCGAGCCCGGAGCCTGTGCACTGACACTGCCCCAGCATTGCATTTATTTTTAATTTTGCCGAGTTGCTAAGTAGCGCCGGCTGGATTCGAACCTGCCACGCTCCTGCCTCAGCCTCCGATCGTGCCTCCGGGCCCCTGTGGGAGCGGCGCAGACGTTCACAGCTCCCCGCAATCGTCTGCGTTTGCCGCGTGGGGAAGGCTTCCTCACGAGGTGCCGACTCCCTTGGAAGCGCTCAGACATCTGTTTAGAAATCATCTACCGTGCCACGGCGGGCTGGGAACGCCTTCCTCCACGGCACAGCAACTGTGACGGCGGCAGGAAGCGGCACCCAACGCCAGGGATCCGGGCTGACTTCAGCGGGGCCGAACGGTGGCGGGTTCCCAGCCTTGCTCCGCCTGGCAGGAAGCAGGCTCCCAGGCAGACAGTTAAAAGGCTGTTTGACGTGGGTGGTGGCGCAGGCCTGTAATCCCAGCACTTGGGAGGCAGAGGCAGGAGGATTCCTGTGAGTTCAAGGACGGCCTGGACTACGGATTGAGACACTGTCCCTAAAGTAGTTAGTTAATTTTTTAAAAGAGCTGTTTGTTGGAGGTGATAGTGCACACCTGGAATCCCACCGCTCTGGGGGGCTGAGATCACAAGTTTAAGGTTAGCCTAGGCAACTTAGAGAGAACTGATCTTAAAACAAAGAAGGGGCAGAGGATGCAGCACAGTGCGGAGGGCCTGGGTTCAGCGCCCAGTGTCACAGAACCAAGCACTATGCTGATTTCCAAAACACAAGCACGTGCACCTGCAAGTTGAGCCTTCCTGGACCAGCAGCACCAGCCAGAGGCTGCGCCTGGGGCCTCGAGCCTCATGGCCTCAGTTTCTTCTTCTGTAAAATGAGGGTGTCCACACGGGCCTGAGCAGCCTACTGAGGCTGCAAGAGGGGGCTTTGGGTACGGCGTTCCGGCTCCAGCGCTGGGAGGGGTGTGGCCTGGGCCGGACACGACAGCCCTCTGGTGTCTGCCTCTGGTTTCTGTGAGAAAAGGTCCCCTCGCGAGTCGGGGGAGCCTAGCAGGCTCCCCTGTCGCCTGGGCACACACTCAGGGTGTGCTCTGTCCTGTTTTCTAGCAGGGCCGTTGGTTGCTGTGGACACAGGGCAGGCAGGGAGGTTACAAAGGGCAGTGCATAGCTGGGCGGGTGGCAGCAGGCCTGGAATCCTAGCGCTCTGGGAGGCTGAAGCGGGAGGACTGCAAGTCCAAGCCCAGCCTGGGCAACTTAGAAGACCCTGCCTCAAAATACAAAATCAAAGGGACATAGCTCTGTGCCAAGGCCCAGGGTTCAACCCCTAACACAGGCGCGAGGGAGGGAAGGCGGCATACATCCAGGTCGCTTCCCCAATGCAGGCACCGCAGGAAGGCTAAGAAAAAGGATCTTGCTCGATTCAGGCGGCCGAGCCCAGTGGAAGAGCCCTCCAGGCGCATGCAGTAAGTGTGGGCATCGCTGCACACGTGTGGCTTTCAGGAGAGAACTCCGGAAGGCAAACTCCGGAACGCATCATGGTGGGAAGCCAGGGGCACCTCCACCTGGCTCCGCCTCCACCCTGGTTCCACCTCCACTGTGGCCCCGCCTCCGATGTGGCCCCGCCTCCACTGGCTCCGCCTCCACCCTGGTGCTGGCCCAAGCTCACGCTCTCACCTACACCACTGTGGGTCCCTCTCTACCCCGGAGTCATGACGAGAAGCCTGTCCTGCGCGGGCACCAGCCAGCCCAGACACCCTCGAGGAGATCCCAAGCTGCTCGACCTCCAGTCGCCCTCGGTGGCTTTCCGGGCCGGGCCCGGAGCCGCAGCGCTGAAGCGGGAGGCGCACCCGGAGCCGCAGATGGCGATCAGCCCGACTTGGAGACGGTTGGTGCTCCTAGTCAGGCTGCGCCATCTCAGCCACTTCGGCAAGCGGGACTGTGCGAAGGGCTGTGGATGCTGCCAAGAATGAGCGTGAGCCAGTCCTGGCGGTTCAGCCTGTAATTCTAGCGCTTTGGGAAGCTGAGGCAGGAGAATCGCCATTTGGAGTTTGGCCTGGGCAACTTAGTGACTTGGTGAGACCCTGTCTTAAAGAAAACAAAAATGGGTTGCAGATGTAGCTCAGTACTCAGGCGCAGGGCTGCATCCCTAGCGCCAGAAACGAAAACGAAAGAGAGCAAGGGGTGGGAAAGGGCTTTCCAGGAGGCCGCTCCGAGGAGGGGCAGGCGGGCGGAGGAGGACACGCCGGGCGGGCGGCCCTGGATTACCGCACAGACCGACTTCTGGCTGGGGTGGGGGGGGCCTTCTATTTCATTTGTGGCCGTAAAGTATCACTGTGTGAGGAACCGGTAGTTGACGGCGCGTTAGCACTGAGCTACGGCCCCAGCACCGCCTCCACCCTTTCTTGAAACAAGGTATTATGCATTGCTAGTCGCCCAGGCTGGGCTTTCGCTTGCAGTCCTCCTCAGCCGCTCAGAGCGTTGGGATGGGCAGGGCCAGTGGCTCAGGCCTGTCACCCCGCGCTCTGGGAAGCCCGGGCAGCAGGATGGCACGGGGGAGTCCAGCCTGGGGACCGGGTGTCACAGAAATAAAAAGAGGACTGAGGGCTGGAGGAATAGTTAGAGTGCGTGCCTGGCAAGCACAGGGACACGCCGGGTGAGCTGGGCACGGGTGCACGCTTATATCCTTGGCACTTGGGAGGCTGAGGCAGGAAGGTTGCCATGAATTCAGGGCCAGAGCAAACTAAGAAAAAAAAAACTGAGGATGGTGAGGTAGCTCAGTGTAAAAGCTCTGGGCTCGTTCCCCAGTAACACACACGTACGCTCACGCATGCGTGTAACAGAGTGCTAGAATTACAGGTGTGTGCCCCCGTGCTTGGCTGAAGGCTCTCTTTTCTTTGGAGACAGGGTCCCACTCAGGTCCAGGCTGGCTTAGACTCATGACTTTTGTTTACATGAAGGGGCTAAGACCTCTGTGTGCCAGTACAGCCTATGGTTTCACCAGTGGCTGTGGTGACCCTGACGCCGCCCTGGGCCCAGGCTCCTCCTCCCACAATGCCCTGGGCGGCTCTGGGCACTCCTGCCTCACTCCAGCTCCTGGGTGGGGGCTCCCCAGGCCGTGCTCGCTAGGCTTTCACGCACCCGCCTCTCTCAGCACCTGTCACCCTGCCAGGCGTGCATGGTCCCCCACCCTGCGGCTGTTCCTGGGCCCTGGCCTCTCCCACCCACTCCTCTGAACTGGCCCCTTTGTGAAAGACGCCTCACACCGCGCGAGCTGGATGTGCCGTCTGTTCCCTGCTGAGACCTGACGTCTCCCGCACTCGGACTCTGTCACCTGCCGCCAGTGCCCGGGCACTCACACTCTCACACGCTGGCGGGCTCCCCTCGGCCTCCCTGTACCCATGCACAGACATGGAAGCGTGCACACACGTGCACACGTGCATTCCCACTCAACATTGTATATCATATCCCAGCACTTCGGAGACGCAATGTTCCGCTTCACCTCTTGCTTTAGCCGGGCAGAATGGCTCCTGTGTGCAATCCCAGCACTCTGGGAGGCTGAGACAGGAGGATCACAAATTCAAGCCTCGCCTAGACAATTCATCAATTAGCAAGACCCTGTGTGAAAACGAACGATGAGCTCCTTACCTAAACTGTAGAGTACTCCTCCTGCCCTGGGGTGCCTTTTCCCTGTGCAACCCTGCATAGAGAACTCTGGCCAGTAATGAGTTTCAGAAATGCTGCATGTTGTCCACTATAAATCCAGACGATTCTACCAACCACTTTCCATGTGCTGGGGAGGCAGCATCTTAAAACATACTAAGTGCTCCCTAGGCCAGGTGTGTCATCCCTGGGACGCTGAGGGAGGCTGAGGCAGGAGGATTGCAAAGTTCGAGTCTGCTACGGTTTGGCTCTGGAGTGTCCCTCAAAAGCCTCATGCATTTGGATATAGCGGGGTAACTGTGGGATCGTGCGCTGTTGGGAGGCGGGCGTGGCTAGAGGGGTGGATGCTTGGGGTGTGCCCTGGAGGGACTGGCCAACTTGTTGAGATTGGGGAGCACCCAGGGCAGAGCTTTCAGGTTTATGTCATAGATTTGCGGGTCGGAAAGGGATGGAGGGTGTGGGGATCTCACCTGGCAGCCTGACCTAAGTAAAGGAAGAAGAAACACTGTCATGGCTTCCTCCTGGGAAAGCTCTGGCCTTGCCTGGACCTCCAGCTGTCAGCCCACTCTCGCCTTCACCCGGTGCCCGCCTCCCTGGAGCAGCACTCCAGCCTCTGCCCTGGGCCTCCGCTGTTGCCCACCACCGTGAGTGGGCGGCGTGGGGCCTTCTGAAACTGTGAGCTAAGTACGCCTCCGCTCCCTTCAGCGGTGGGAGTCGGGCATTCTGTCCCAGCAACAAGTAGGTAACGAAAACAGAGTCTGGCCTGGCGTCTCAGCAGCTCAGAGAGAGCCCGCCTCGAAATCGAACCGCAAATGGGCTGGAGAAAGCCCCGTACCGGGTCCCTTCCCACCACAGCTCGCTGCCTAGGTCAGCAAGTAGTGTTTCCCGGAGCCTTCAGCCACACACTGTGGGCCTCGGGATGAAAACAAAAGAAGAGGGGGGGGGGGGGACGACTCAGCGTGGGAGGGCGAAGAGGAAGGAAGGCCAAACTCCAGTTGGAGCCCGGGCAGCCTCCCATGACAAACAGCCCCCGGGGAGCAGCCCTCACTGGGACCAAAGGACGGCCAGGCCCACGGATGCGCCCCGACCTCAGGCGCCCCAGATCTCAGGCGCCCTGACCCCAGGCGCCCCCTCTGCTCCCTCCTGCGGAGCCACAGGCCCAGCCCATTCTCCTTACTTATTTGAGAAGAGATCTTGCTAGATCCCTAAACTGGCCTTGCCCACACTTGCAATCCTCCTGCCTCAGCCTCCCAGGGTGTGAGGTAATGACAGGCCTGCTGCTGCTGTGTGGGGTCGATGACCTGGCAAGCCCTGAGCTACCTGGAGTAGAGGCGGGGCGATTGGATAGGGACCGCCAGCCACCAGCGGTGGGAGCGAGGCAGGCCCCACAGGCGGACCCCGCCAGGGCAGGTTTGGCTGCCAGCTCCCTCCAGGGCACTGGAAACCCGGCCCCACACGAGCGGGGACAGCCTGGGCACTCTGGCATCTGGTGCCTCTCGGCCTCTCGGCAGCTCAGACTCTGTGTAGAAACCCGGGCTGAGCCCCAACCGCGCGGCCACGTTCCTCGTAGGGCCAACAAGAGTGAAGGTCCCTTGTTCTGGTTTTGTGCCCTCTTTCCACCAGGCGTTCAGAAAGGTGGCCTGGCAGGGTGGTGCAGGCCTGGAATGCCAGCACTCCGGGAGGCTGAGGCAGGAAACAGCTTGCACAGCTTGGTGAGAACCTTCCTTGAAGTCAAAACTGAAAGTGGGCCACGGACGGAGCTCAGTCTCAAGGCCCTGGGCTCAGCCCCTGCCACAGCGAAACGAAACCAAGGGGAACTGCGTGGTTACCGCGCTGCCCTGGCACGTGCGAGGCCCTAGGCTGGATCCCCTAACAGCACATAAAAATGAGCCGGGTGTGGTGGTGCCTGCTGGTAATCCCAGTACTCAGGAGGCTGAAGCAGGCAGACTGCCGTGAGTTATATAGTGACTTCACCTGGACTTCAGAGGGAGACCTTGATCAAGAGAAACAAAACCCTAAAAGGCAGCCTTCCCCCTCAGTCACTCAGCTAGCTCTGGGTGTCAGCGGGTGCCCATCGGTGTGAAGGGGAGGGTGGGCACCTGGGGAGCTGTGGGAGGGAGCTTGGCAGAGCCCCGCGCTTGGCATGGGCGTCAGATGGCTTCCCTGTGTGTGCTACTCCTGGGCCCTTGCAGGAGGCTTCCTGGCACGAGGGTCTAGCTGCCTGCTCTCTCCCTTGTGCTCTGCCCTGGGGACTTGGGTGGGGGCAGCTGCCTGGATTCCTGAGGGCCAGCAGCCTGAGCTTAGTTAGGACACGTCTGTCTCACTGTGCCTACGTGGAGTGGTCAGGACGGCATAATCGGAGGCGAAGGGCTCCAGGCAAATTCCTCCTCCAATGAGAAACGTTATTCTAAAACCGTAGTGGGCACCCAGTGGCGCAGACCTGTAGGCCCAGCTGTCTGGGAGGCCGAGGAAGGGGACTTCAAGAGACCCCATCTCCAAATCAAAAATATAAATGGGCTGGGCATGTAGCTCAGTGTGAAGGACCCCCACTACCGCGTGCGCAACACACACACACACACACACACACACACACACACACACACACACCAGTTATGAGACCAGCGGCTGGGACCTTCATAACAGCTGTAGTGTCTAAGACCCCGGCTGCCAAAGGGGTTATTGGGAGGACTGAAGAATTCCCAGTGGCGTGAGAGAAGTGATAAGGATGGAAATTTGCATTTTAAATGCTGAGAATTTTATTAATATGTTGCTATTTTAAGCTGCCATACAAATATCCTTTGTATTGATTTCAGTGTGATGAACTAACTGAATAAATATGCCAATTTCTGCCGGGGAGCCAAACAGTATTTTTAACCTACTTTAAAATATGTGTTGTTTCCTATGGTTTTTAAAACTCTGGAGTTGCTTATGAAAACCATTTCAATTTTTAAAAAATTCTTCTTTTCAGAGAACATACATATCTATGCCATGTGAAACTATTAAATATAAAGTTTAATGAAGTGGGTGATTTTCTCCTTTGGAGGCAGGGTCTTGCTCTGTAGCCCAGGCACAATCCCCCTGCCTCAGCCTCCTGAGTGCTGGGACTGCAGATGTGTGCCACCGGGCTCAGTCTATGTGGTGCTGGGGAATCGCACCAAGGGCCTGTGCTCGGCAGAAAGTGCTTTAACCACTGAGTTAGACCCTCAGGTCTATTTCTTTTTAAATTAACAAAGTTAGATTTTAAAAAGTGACATGATTTTTGGGGGGCTCAGGTATGCCATTCTATTGGAGAATGCTACACAACAACGGAATTTGAGTCACTGTGGGAGTCTGAGGCAGGAAGGTCACACATTCGAGTCTAGCCTGAGCAGTTCAGGACTTCTGAGACCTTGCCTCAAACCCAAAACGGGTTGGGAATGTGGCTCAGGGTGAAGGTCCTGGGCTCCATCCCCAGGGCCACAAAAAAGCAGTAATTCTTTGATCGTGTAACAAACACGTTCCTCTACATGTTGGTGTCTTCCCCTAGTGTCTTTCGTGTGCTGAGTCGGGGCCCTGCCGGAATCCTTGGAACTTCCGCTATTAAGGGAAGGCAAGTCCAAGAGCCAGATCTCTCCGTTCACGAGTTGACTGATGGGACCACGACAAGCTCGCCCTCCTAGCAGGACACCAGTTACTGCCCTCACTTTGGGAAATGAGGAACCTGGGGCGGGAGACCCCAGCCCCTGAGCCACAGGCCAAGCCACTCCCGCGACCCCCGGCCCGCCTCCCGCCAGATCATCAGCGGTGCTGGATTCTCCCGGGAGCGGGAGCCCCACTGGGAGCTGCACGTGCCCAGGAGCGTTCACCGAGCGCTCCTCCGGGTGTGCTTTCGCCCCTCGTCCCCACGGGGGACCATCGGAGGTGCAGGAAAATGTCAGGGCCCCACTGATTGTGCATTACGGCGAGTTATGTGACTATTTGATGTTACAATGCGATCTTAATAGAAATAAAGCACACATGCATGTACCGCGCGTTTGAGTCCCCGGACGGCACCCCACCTCCTGCCCCAGGCCATCAGGCTGAGGCTCAAGCCGCCCAGGCTTCCAGGCGGTGGCTCAACACAGAGGAGGGGTCACAGCGCCACCGCTGCAGGGCCTTGGCTACCGGCTCTAATTTCTGCCGGAAGCACGGGTCCTTGGCCACGTGATCTGACCTCTGCCCTGAGCGGCAGTCCCCGTCTCCCGGTCCAAACTCTGGCCTGAGCAGGCGTCCCGCTACGGGCCCATGACACCAGCACGCCCCTCCCGAGCCCGGCTCCCCGGAAGCCTGCGGGGCAGGGCGGGACGCGGGGTCTCCCCACGCCACCCCGGCGCCTGCGGGCACGCGGTACCTGAAGTTGTAGCCGGGGGAGACGCTGCTCTTCTGGGAGACCCCGTCCAGCCGGGTGAAGGAGTACTTGGGGATGCACTGGTCCCACGTCTTGTCCAGGTCGCACACCCAGCCTATCTTGATCCCCAGAACGCCGCCCTGCAGGAGGGGGACGCGGGGTCAGCCGGGGGTGGCGGCCGGCGGGCCTCTCCCTGCGCCTGGTGGGGGGCGGGATGGCGGTGGGGTCCCCGAGCCCCCCCGGGAGCCGTATGGAAAGTGGCCGTGGGGCCACATCTCACGCTGTGGCCCCCTGGGAGGGGCAACTGTGAAGGTCAGAAGGGGAAACTGAGGCTGCGGGCCGGGCGCAGGGAGGCAGGTCTGAGGCCCGGACAGACATGGGGGCCGAGCCCAAGGCCGGCCTGGAGTGCGCCCACGCAGGGGTGCTGTCGCGGCCTGGGAGGCCCCACTCTCCCCCCGGGGCGGACCAGGCGGCTGGGCGCTCACCGTGTGCGCCAACTTGGTGAAGTCCTGCCCCGCGAACTTGACCACGTCCCCCACCCGCAGAATGGGGCAGAAAGGGGCGTGTTCCGGGTGGAAGCGGCAGTGCTTCAGGTCGCTGGCCGTCAGGTTGGGGAGCAGGTTTCCCCTGGCGGGCAGGGGAGAGGGCGGACAGCCGGGCGCAGGCTCTCATCCCGTCCGCGGCGTCTCTGGGTTCCCCAGCACCCGCTCCCTCTGCCCAGCGTCGCTGGAGCCCCAAGCCCCTCCCACTCCGCACCAGGGTGCCCCTGTGTCCTGTCCCCCAGAGGCAGGGCCTTGCGCTGGGCTTGGCAGGCGGCCGACGCCCACCTGGCCACGCCGTGAATGCGTCAGTGTGGCGGGGGTGCCGACTAAAAGAAAAGTGGCCACCCGCCGTGGGGGTGGAGGCGGGGCTGGACACCTGCCAGCCCTGGGGGCGGGACTGAGACTGCCGGGCACTGTGCCCGCAGGCAGGAGTCCCTGGGCTCCCCGGCCGGCTCCAGCCTCAGGACACCTCCCTGTCCAGGTTTACATTGTCCCTGGGGCACAGGCCTGCAATCCCAGAACTCTGGGAGGCAGCGGCAGGAGGATCTCAAGTTCAAACAAGTTCAAGTGCAGCCTGCAAACAACTAAATGACTTAGTGACACTCTGTCTCAAAAAAAAAAAAAAAAAAAAAAAAAAAAAACACCACTGCCTGGGATGTAGCTGAGAGCGAAGGCCCTGGGCTGCGTCCCCTGCTCCGCCCTGTCCCCAGTGTCCCCTGGGCTGAGAGCCGGCTCTGGCTCCGTGGCGGCCAGGCTGGGGGGCCGGGAGCCCTGGGCGAGGGAGGGCAGGAGGGGGACTCACTTTTCAAAGTTGAAGAGCGGGAAGCGGATGCTGTTCTTGATGAAAATCGTGAAGTTCTCCGCTTCCGTCATGATGGGCCTGTGAGCACGTGGGCTGCTCAGCCCTGGAAGGAGAGGGGCTCCCGGGCCTCCCCGCGGGGGATGTCTCCAAGGGGAGGCTGGGTACGGAGGGTCCCCAGGGAGATGGCAGTACCCAGGCCCCTCGAGGCCTGCAGGCTGGAGGTGAGGGAGGCGGGCGGCGACCCCTGGGCCCCAGGGAAGGACAGAGCCTGAGGAGCAGGGCCCCGCCCCGGAGCCGGGGTCCGTACCTCTCTACCGTGTCCACCTCGGTGGGGCACCAGCCCTGGACCTCGCACGTGCGGCGCGTGGCGCTGTAGTTCACGCAGCGGCCCGTGAGGACGCCTGGGCAGCAGAGTTGCGGCTGGAGCCCACCCGTGCCCTGCTTCACCCCAGCAGTGGCCACCCCACCCCAGGGGCCCGGCTGGGGGTAGAAGGGGACAGGCAGGACGATGGCACAGCGACCTGGGTGGTCTCTCCGCCGTCCCGTCCCCTCTGCCGACCCAGCTAAGGGTGGTGAGGGCGGTGGCAGGTGCCCAGCCCCGCCGTCAGTGGCCCAGTCCTCCAAGCTATTCTGTTGTTACCTCTGCGTCCTGACTATCCTTTACCCGGAGCGTCCTTTCCCCTGATTCTGGGGGTGGAGTCCAGGGCCTGCACACTGAGTTCTATACCCAGGGCTCCTGTATTTTTGGTTTTGAGACACAGTCTCACTGAGTTGTGAAGTTACGCAGGCTGGAACTTGCAGCCCTCCTGCCTCAGCCTCCCAGAGTGCTGGGATTCCAGGCCCACACCGCCAGGCTGGCCTGGAGAGCCCTTTCGGAGGTCCCTTTCAGGACCAGCCGGCTGCCTCCGCCTGTCCCCACTCTGCACCCGTGACAGCCGGCGCTCCCACTTGGCGCCTCTCACTATCACCCGCCTCCTCTCCACAGTGGAGTCCTGGGGACAGGGACAGCCACCCTCTCAGTCGGGCACCCGGCCAGCCTCTGTGAGCTTGGGCAGAGTTATGGGGTTGGGGGTTAGGACGGGCTCTCCCGGAGGCACTGTCCTTCAGGGGCCCCAGACCCAGGGGCGGGGGCTGCGCTCACCCCCGCTGGGGAAGACATGGGGACCGCACTCGGTGTCCGACGTGCAGCGGTACTTATCCTCGTTCTGTGGGGACACAGGAAGCAGGCGTGAGGGGCCCTAGAGTCCCCATCCCTCCCAGGGCCACAGCCTCTCCACGGCGTCCCCTGACCCCACCCTGCCACAGTCCTCCTAGGCCCTCCCAGCCCAGCTGCCCGCGCCCTCCCTCACCTCCGGGCAGAAGCCTTGCATCTGGTTTTCAGTGACGATCATCTTGGTGATGATGACAAAGACTGAGGTGCCCTTGGGAGCGTAAGAGGAGAAGGGACAGGCCGGACTCAGCCATTATCTTCACTCCGCAGTGGGAAAACTGAGGCTGGGTGCGGTGGTCAGGCTAAGACTGTAGGCCGTGAAGGGCAGAAGTGGGGGCCCAACCCTCCCCAGCCCCGCGTGACCCCTCTTGCTCCTTTTTTCCCCTCTTTCCCTCTTTCTCTTTTTTCCTTCCTTTCTTTTTTTTACTTCTCATAGGCCTGGGCGTTGAATTCCAGGCCTTCACGCTGAGCTACCCTCCCCGCCCTGCTTTCTTTTTTTATTTTGATGGATGGATTGAACTTGTGGTACTGGAAGTCTTACCGAGTTGCTAAGTTGCCCAGGCTATGAGCCTCCTGCCTCAGCCTCCTTTTTTTTTTGAGATAGGGTCTCACTAAGCCACTAAGTTGCCCAGGCTGAGTTCAACTTTGAACTTGGGATCCTCCGGCCTCAGCCTTCAGAGTGCTGGGTTACACACGCTGGCTTCTGCGTCACAGGCGTTGGTAGACTTGTGAGGAGCCCAGCTTCCTGGAGGCCTAGCTCCCCAAAGCTCCCAGCGGCTGGACCCCCGACTGTTCCGTTTGGGGTCCGTGGTGCCCTCCCTGACTCTTCCCCTCCCCGTGGCCCTCCCCAGGCGCGAGTGTCCACATACCCCAGGGCAGGGAGACTGTACCTGGGGTGGGGTCACATAATCAGACACATCCATGACCCTGTTGGCGTAGCGTCCAAAGCCCTTCACCTTGGTGACCACCGAGGACTCGATGGCTGTGTCCCGGACTTGGTAAGCCTTCTCGTGCAGGAAAACCCACCTGGATCGGGTGAGCAGGGGCAGAGGGAGACAGTCCATAGGCACGGCAGGCAGTGGCCAGGACACAGGTGGCCGTGGCAGGAGTGGCCACGCTGGGTGGGGGTCCCCAGGGCACCCAAGGCTGGCTTCCTGCTTCTCTGCCCTATCCCATTACCCATCCTTCCAAAAGCCTTTTTTTTTTTTTTTTTTTTTTTTTTTTTTTTTTTTTTTTTTTTTTTTTTACGCTTCTTAATTGTTCCTATCCGGGAAACCTTAATATCCAGATAGCTGTGTAGGTACTCCATCCGTATTTGTGCTTTTTATGAGGTGTGATAAAAAATATGATGTGTTCTTAATTTAAAAATTTTATCACAGTAAAGGACCCATGGTCATGAATCCTGTTACGATTTGGATCTATAAGGTCCCCGAAAGCTTCATGTATTTGGACTTCCTGTGCTGTTGGGGGTGCAGCCTGGTCAGCAGGGTGGACGACAGGTGTCTAGTAGATTAGATTGCAGGCACAGGGCTTGTACCCCAGCTTCTTTTCGGGGCTCCTGATGTAATTAGTGTGTTTGAGGTGAGGGGAGGATTTTGAGGGGAATTCGCAGGTGGGTGTCTACTATAACAAATATTTATTTATTTACTTATTTAGTGAAAATAGGGATGGAGCCCAAGGTCTTCACATTGTGACTTTTTTTTTTGACTTTGGTACAAGGTCACACTAAGTCTCTAAGTTGTCCATGCTGGGCTTGAACCTGCCACCTGCCTGCCTCAGTCTCCCAGAGTGCTGGGATGACAGGCCTGTTCCACTGGGGACTGTCCACATTTTTTAAAAATGTAAATACTTGCTGTATACTTCAATGTCCCTTGTATATACAAGGAGTTTTTCCCTCACTCCCAAAGAATGAACGCCGGCCCACAGGATGTGGCCCTGAGGGGATGTGTGGCTAATGTCCTGCTGCTGAGATTGAGATTTCTGGGGTGACTTGGGAGGGAGGGGCAGAAGGCCTAGTGCTGAGCCTGGGCTCCTGTGCTCAGGGCTGGCTCTCACGTGCCTGGCACACAGCAGATGTTCGGGAGACATGTTTTTTTCTTTCTGTGGCACTCAGCTACATCCCCCGCCCTTTTTTTAAAAATCCTTTTGACTTAGAGACAAGTGCTAGCCACTTTGCTAAGTTGCCTAGGCTGGGCCTGAACTTGTAACCTTCCTGCCTCCCTGAGTGCTAGACAACTCAAGGAGAACCTTAGGAGCCGGGTGTGTGCCTGCTGTCCCTTGTCCATGTGTCAGGTGACTTCAGAAGAGGAAAGGAGGGGCTGCGCTTGGTCCTTTACCTGGCCAGATGAAATTTGGTGGCAGGGAGGGGCTCTTTTGTTGTTGGGGCTCTGCTGCCATCTAGTGGTCATTTACCTGGATGGCTTCCCCCTGCGACAGCTCTCAGCCGTAGGGAGCCGGGGATAAGGCTGGCCTCTGCTCCCCAGCGTGATCCCAGGGCCTCCTTAAACCATCCCAGACGTGGCTGGGCGCAAGAAGGGCCCGAGATGCACCGAGTAACTCTCCTGTGCATTTCTGTGTGTGTGTGGGGGGGGCACTGGGGATAGAATCCATGACCCACGGCCTTTATAAAAATATGAGCTACATTCCCGGCTTTTTTTTTTTTTTTTTTTGAGACAGGCTGTCACTGAACCGCTACATTGCCGAGGCTGGCCTGGAACTGGCCATCCTCCTGCCTCAGCTTCCTAGAGTGCTGGGCTGACAGGCCCGTACCACTAGTCCCAGCTTCCGGGTCTTACATGATCAAGGGAGTCCATCTGGGAGTAACCCCAGGGAGACTTCAGGGGACAAGGGAGTGGGCTGTGGAACGGCTGGCGTGGGGTCAGTTTGGGTGTCTAACGAGGGCTGGGGACCCACATCCAGAGGACACACACGAAAGCAACTCAGTGTCGCCTCTGGGGGAAGACGAGGCCAGGGCAGCGGCAGAGGCACTGGGCCAGGGCGGCGGGACAGACGGGGAACCCAGGAGCTGCCCCATCGCCACCAAAGTGACCCTGCAGCTGCTGTAGCAGGCTGGCTGCGGTGCCACGGGCCTGGGGGAGGGAGGCTCGGCCCCGGAGCGGGGCGCAGGGCTGCGTGTAGGTTGGGCACGGTCACTTGGAGGACCATGCCACTGTCGGGCTTGCTGTCCACTCAGGTGGTGTGTGCAGGCCGCCCTCATCCTGCTCTCGGGGAGAGTCCCCAGTACCCTCATAATGGAGCTTCCCTTACTCCAATTTTTCTTCCTTTAATGAAACATTGTTTTTGCTCGTCTGCAGTACTGGTGATCGAGCCCAGGGCCCTCACACTGAACTACATATCCTCAGCTCGCTTTGTTTAGTTATTTTAAGACAGGGTCTTGCTAAGTCACTCCGTTCCCCAGACGGGGCTTGAACTTGCGATCCTCCCCGTCAGCTTCCCCAGTGCTGGGCTGTAGGCATGTGCTAACACGCCCATCCACTGGCTGGCCTATTCATTTGTTTACTTGTGGGTACTGGGGATTGAACTTGGGCCTTTGCATTGGGCTACATCCTCAGCTTTTTAAAAATTTTGTATCTTGACACAGGATCTTGCTAGTTTGCCATGTTGCCCAAGCTAGGCTTAGATTTGCCATCCTCCTGCCTCAGCCTCCCAGAGTCCTGAGGTCAGGGACCTGGGCCAAAGCCCAGCTCATATAAAAAATTGTTTTAACTGACATAAAATAAGGCATGCATTGATGGACCAGGATGGGAACGCCTAGACACACACCCCACGGTGCCCGCCACCTCCCATAGAGCTGCTTTCTGTAGCATCATTCCTCTGGGTCCTGAACTCTGCTCTCCTAGTGGGAGACCGCAGGTGGGGTCCCAGGCCTCTCGGCAAATGGCTCCAGACCTGTCCCGTTTGATCACGGCGGCCTCTGCACAGGCAGGCAGCCATGATTAATGCACCATTAAGGTTTCCTGGCCTGCTGGTGAGACTCTTCCCAGCGAGCGCCACGCCCCAGTGGTGAGCTCCAAGGCCCTGACCCGGCTGTGGCCAGCGCAGGGAGCAGCCAGAGCCCCCGCCTCCCACCCTGGGGGCACAGAGGTCGCTGCTGCCCTGGCCTCGCAGCCCTGTGGAGCCCGCACCTGGCCTGGGTGGGTCAGGTCCTAGTGCAGACCCGATGAGGTGGTTCCCAGGCCCCAACCTGGCCCGAGGGTGGTGCCTGCCCAGCCCTGAGGGATCCTGGGCCGCGACAGAGCTTGGCGGCCAGCGCTGTGCACTCAGGGAGGCTGAAGCAGGAGATCCCGAGTTTGGACCCAGCCCAGGCAACTTAGTGAACCGAGGATGTCACTCAGTGTGAAGGCCCTGGCTTTGAATCCCAGTACCAGAGAGAGAGAGAGAGAGAGAGAGAGAGAGATCTGTTAGCACTTTTAAGTCTCAAATGGGAAACTAAGGCACAGAGGGGTCTGTCAACTTGCCCAATACCACAAAACTGGTGCGTGGGTTCCAGGCCATCCCGGCCGCCTCACTCTCTGGCGGCTGTCCCAAGGGTGGGCTCCAGGCCCCAATGCCCGGAGCTTCTAGCTGGAGCAGACCTCAGAGGACACTTAACCAGCCAGTTCCACCTCCCTCTTTTCTGTGCCCAGGCAGGGAGGAGAGGCCACAGCAGCGCTCTCTCTTGTGCGCGCGCTCTCTCTAGTGCGCGCTCTCTCTCTCTCTCTCTCTCTCTCTCTCTGAGTTAAATAGCAGTGGAAGAACGCCTGGCCCTGTGGGGCAGGGACGTCACTCCTGGGGATAGGAAGGGAGCGGGGAGCTCTCAGAACAGAGGCCCAGCGCCCAGGGGACCCGGTGCCCCGAGCCTCTGGTTCTTGGCGTTTCCTCCTCTGCTCTGACTCGGTTCTTTCTTGCGTTCCTGGTTTATTATTTATAGAGCGGAAGGCGGGCGGGTGGCGGCGCCCTGGCAGGTGGGCTGCGCGGGAAGGACGCCAGGAAGAGCCGCCCCGCCCCCACTGGCCGCCCCGGGACTCAGCAGGAGGTGGGGCGTGGGCACGAAGCGCGGCCACGTGTGTCAGGCAGGGGGCTCCGGGGCTCTGCAGAGGCTGAGTGACGTGCAGAAGCCGCGGGCAGCCGGGGACAGCGGGGTCCCATCTATTCCTCCCTGCTCCCCCACCCCGAACCCATTTTTCAGACCCTGGGACTGAGGCTGAGAGGCAGGAAGTGACACAGGGAAGGCCCAGCTCCTCCCTGGCACCTAGCTGGGTGCCCGCGGCCCCCGGCCCGGGGCAGGGCGCCGGGAGGAGGCGGCAGAGTGGCCCGCGGCTCTGGCCGGCCTTCCTGCCACACCTGTCACCTCCAGAGGCTGCCGCCGCGCTGGGCGTTGACCCCAGGGCCATCGGGCTGCGCCACACCCCAGCCCTTCTCAGTTCCCGAGAAGAGTCTTGCTAAGTTGCCCAGGTGAGGCTCAAACTGGCGACCCTCCCGCGTCAGCCTCCCAGAGCGCGGGGACCGGCGGCGGCGCCGGCAGCCCGCCCCAGGCCCTTCTTTTGAAACCCGAGCGTCTCCTTTGTGGCTGCTTTGGGTGTGGAGTTCCTACCTAGGACTCCAGATGAGGCTGGGAATTCTGAAGCGACGGGGCGGGGCTAGCCGGTGGGCGGGGCCTTGCGTGGGGCGGGGCCGAGCGGGAGAGAAGCCCGCGGATGGGTCCGAGCCCTGCCAATCATCCCTGCAAGTCCGGATGAATTGTGGGCCAAGCGCTGGGCACACCCTCCCCGTTGGCGCACGCGGGGGTGCAGAAGAGCCGCTAGCAGTTGGGGAGTCCCCGCCCCACCAGCGGGAACGGGGGATTCCCGCGTGGATGCAGAGAGGCCTGAGGAGCAGCAGGTGAAACCAGGCCTCGTGGCGTGGCGCGTCGTCCCAGCACGCTGGAAGGCCGAATCAGGACGATTGCAAATTCCAGCCCAGCCTGGGCAGCTGGGTGAGAGAGGGCCTGCCTCGAAGTCAAAGACGAAACACGAGCTGGGGTGTAGCTCAGTGTGCAAGCCCTCGTGCGCGCGCACAAGCACAGGCCGTCCGGTTCTCGTGGGTCCGGACTCTGCCCCCTCTCCACCAGTGTCCCCTGTGGCCCTTCTCCCTGCAGCCCCCGGGCGCATCGGACAGGGCTCTGATCTTTCCCTGCCTTGTAACTCACGCCTTCAACAAGGGAACAACACAATAGGAGCACGCACCGCGTCATAACAGGAGCCCCCCCAGGCCCAGCCTTTCCTGCGCTGACCCCCGCTGCCTCCTGCGGTCCCAGCTCTGCTCCCTGCCCCCCTGGCCTGTCCCTCGGCCCGGTGAGTTCTCTGCCTTGACCCCCTCCTTCCCTTCTGCTACCGGGTAGCTCCTACCCACCCTACAGGTCTCGGTTTGGACACCCATCTCCAGAAAACATCCTCCCATCCACGGTGGGGTGACGCCTTCACTTGCCAGCAGGGGTGGCTCTGGTAGCGCTGGCCCCTCCGGGCCATGGCGGAATGCTGCTCTGGTTTGAGGGGTCCCTGGCATCCTGCGCCCCTCACTCCCGCTGTAGGTTACACCTCGTGGGTGCAGAGTCCACACTGCCAGGACCCTCCTGCTCAGTCCAGCAGCTTCGTCCGCCATCCTGTCTCGCTGTATCACGCCTGACATGAGAGATGCATTTTGCATCTCTGTAGTCCCAGCACTCTGGGAGGCTGAGGCAGGACGACTGCAAGTTCTAGCCCAGCCTGGGCAACTTTGTGAGACCCTGTCTCAAATGAACTCGGAATGACACCGTGAAGCAGGGGACGAGGGTGCGGGCTTGTCGTGCTCACCTGGGAGGCCGAGGCAGGAGGACTGCAAGCAGGCCAGCCCGGGCTGCCTAGGAGCTCAAGGCCGGCCCGCATACAAGGCAAGCGCATGTTCAAAGCCAACCAACCCACCAACCGACCAACCCAAACTGAACCTAGCCAACCAAGAGAAAAGGCCAGGGATTCTCCAAGTCACAGAGCACCTGGTGTCCTGGCCAGGGCCGGGCTTGGGCCAGCGGCCCCCGCGGAGCTGGGACTGCAGGGCACCCTGCCCTGCTCCCTGGGAGCTGTCAGGCTGGAGATGGATGGGGCTGGCCCTGGAGCCGCCAAGCAGGCGGCCTCCAGCCCCGCCCGGGAGGGTCCAGTCTGCGGTGGGAGGGCAGATGCTGGCCCGGAGCCTCCCATCTGTCTCCTGCCTGGAGCCCAGGCGCCGGGCCAGGTTGGGAGTGTGCCCAGATACCTCTTGCCCTTACCTGGACCCACCTGCCGCCTGCCAGCAGTCATGGCACTAATGGACACCAGCTAAGATCCCACGTTAAGGCCAGGCATGGTGGCACAAGCGTGTCATTCCAGCACTCTGGGAGGCTGAGGCAGGAGGATCTCAAGTTCAACTCCAGGCTGGGCTACTTAGTGGATCTCATTTCAAAATAAAAAATAAGGGCTGGGGGCCTAGCTCAGTGGTTAGAATGCTTGCCTTCCATACCCAGGGCGTGGGCTTTGATCCCATCACCACATAAACCTTAGCTGAGCGAAGTGGCATGTGCTGCAATCCCAGCATGCGGGAGGCTGAGGCAGGGCAATTGCTGTGAGTTCAAGGCCAGTCTGGGCTCTACATAGCAAGTTCAGGGCCAGCTTGGATTACAGAGCAAGTCCCTATCTAAGCAAACAATTTCAAAAAATCTAAAGTAGAAATAGGCCGGGACTGTAGATCGGCATGAAGGTCCTGGTTCCATCCCTATTACTACAGAAACAAAACAAAAACAAAACAAAACACACAAGCGTCCACTTCGAATCAGGGTCTGAAGAGGAGGCCATGAAACGTCTGCCAGCATCACCTGCCTGCTTGAATCCTTTTCCTGAGACCTCCTACCCCCACCTCCCCCAGAAGCCCTGGACACAGAGCGTGCCCCATATCCACATTCTGCGTACCAGAGAGAGCCAGTTCTCAGCAGACAAGCGGAAGCAGGCTCGGCTTAGGAGGGAGGCTGTGCTGGCTGCTCACTGCGCCCCTCCTCACGCCCGGCCTCCCCTCTGTCCCCTCTCCCGCTCCCCTCCTGACCCCTTCCATCCTCTGGTCTGTTCACACACAGCCACAGCCCCTGTGCATACGGCTGGCTGGCATTTCTCACATGCTGGGGCTCACTGGGGACTCATCAGTGGCTGGCCGTGTGTCACACACAGACCCATTGTCTCCAAGAAGGCAGGAGCCCTGAGACCTGCGCTCCAGGAAGGAAAACCTTCCTGCAATTCCTGGTGCCCCCCTCTGGGTACGAGCGGCCATGGGAGGACCAAACCTGTGTCCCCCACTGTTACTCCTCACTCCTGGGT
Organism: Ctenodactylus gundi; assembly: GCA_004027205.1. Lineage (NCBI taxonomy): Eukaryota > Metazoa > Chordata > Mammalia > Rodentia > Ctenodactylidae > Ctenodactylus > Ctenodactylus gundi. The sequence continues at coordinate 14,757 of PVKB01007395.1, read as the reverse complement.
GGACTCTGTGTTGTGTGTGGGTGTGTGTGGAGCGGTGTCTCCGAGGGGTGGGGTCCAGAAGAGGGGTCTGGCCCTTCCCGGGCCTTCCGCAACTCCTAGGGTGAGTTTTACGGCACGAGGCAGGGAGAGGTAGGGGACCTACAGTGTGGCGGGGACCCTGGAGGCGGAAGCAGGGGTCTTCGCTCTGAGCTACACCCCAGTCCTTCTTCATTTTGATACAAGATCAGGCTAAGTTGCCCAGGGCTGGGTCCCGGCTTGCGAACCTCCTACTCCAGTGTCCCAGAGCGCTGGGATGGCAGGTGTGTGCCACCACGCCCCGGGTAGGGGCGATTTATGATTCTGACAAAGAGCACCTTTCTGGACGCTCTGGCAGGGCCGGTGCTCTGCTCCGCAAAAGCTGCTTCTCCTCGTGGCAGCGCTTCCCCAGAGTGTGTTCTGGGCCTTGTGTCCCACCTCAGGGCACAGGTCCCTCCTTTGTCCCACCCTCTGGGAGCCAGTGTTCCCACCTTTCCGCTGTCTCACCACCTGGCAGGAGGAAAGCCCTAACCCCCCAGCCGCCTGGTGTCCTGGCCTCCCCCTCTGCCTTCCTGGGTTCCCTTCTCTCCCCAAGACCCCAAAGAACAGATGGAGGGCATTGGGGCAAGGTGGGGAGGGGCTTGCCTCCTTTCTAGCTGGCAGTGTCGGGCAAGGCCCCCACTCCTCGGGGTGCGCAAGCCACTCTCTGACTCTGGAGGGGTGCTGGGATGTGGGTCGGCAGGTGGCCCGCTGGGGAGGGGCGAGGGCGGCGCTGGGGGCGGGCCTCGGGGCGCAGACTCACCCCACGAAGTACGAGATGATCAGCAGCTGCACTGCCCGGTTGATGATCCCGATGGTCCAGCTCTTCACTACCACCGACTTGGTGGTCTCGTAGGTGAAGAAGTCTGAGATGCAGTTCATGCTTGGGGGTCTCCCAGCGGGGGCTGGTGGCAGCCTCAGGAGAGGGGGTCCTCGGGAGAGGGACACCGAGACCCACGCCTGGAGGGAGCAACCCAGAGGGGCTCAGGGAGCGGAGCTGGTCCTTTCTGTCAGGTGCCCAGCTCAGTGCCTGGCTCTCCGCTCTTGATGCTCTGACTGCCTAAAGCCCAGACCAGGGCGGGCGACCCCCCTTTATTCGTCTCCACCCCCCTCCCCTGTGATGTCACAGCAGGGGTGGGGTCTTAATCCCAGGCTCCTGATTGCTGGAGATGCAGCTGGCTGGGCCCTTTGGGACCCGTGCTTTATCTGCTCTCTTCTGTCTGAAACTGCATCCGCATCCCAGGCCCCTGGCTACTCCTGCCATCCTGAGAGGCCCTGGCGGGGCCGGGGACGCCCAGCCCCTGCTCCTGCGTCGCCTGCCCAGCTCTTCCTGGCTCTGTCCAGCTCTACAGCTGCTCCCTCCCTCACTGCCTCTTGCAGCAAGAGTGGAGGAGTCTCTGGCGGAGCCAGGAGGATTCCGAGTTTGAGCCCAGCCTGGGCAACTTAGCGATTTAGTTGCTGTCTCAAGTAAAAAATAAAAAAGGGTTTGGAGATACAGCTTAAAGTGAAGGCCCTGGGTTCAATGCCCAGTACTGAAGAAAGAAAAAGGGAAGCCGTTAGGTGTGGGGTGGGGTGGGCAGCGGCTCGGGCTTATTTCCTGTCCCAGGACGGAGTTCACAAGCTGTCAGGCAAACCTTGAGCTTAAATATTCTTCTTTTTTTCCATTTTGAAATAGGGTCATGCTAAGCTGCTAAATGGTTCATGCTGGGCTGGAACTTGTGATTCTCCTGCCTCAGCTTCCCAGTGTTGGGATTAGAGTCATGGGCCATTGTGCTGGGTTTAAACGTGTTCCCATGGCACATGTGTGATGAACCAGTGCACACCGCTGCAGCGACCCGGACAGGTGCTAAGGCCACCTGGGTTCCAGGTTGCAGCGTTGCTGCCAAGTCACGGAGACCCTCGGCCACACCTCTCTGGGCCTCAGTTTCCCCTTGTGCACAAGGGAGGCGCAGTGATGCCTAGCCCCCTTTGATTCTGTGCCCTGAGACTACACGGGCGGGGTGGCAGGCTCCGGCTGATGTGGGCCCAATCAGTCCTGGCTCCAGGGTGAATCTGACACCACCAGCGCTTGAATTGACGCGGCCACTAGCTATCTCACGCTGCGGTTGCGATGGGAAGAGGCTGCAGGAAGCTCAGGGCACGGGGACGCTACCCCGCGGGGAGACACCCGCTCCTCCCTCCCGGAGCCGGCGGCGCTGCTCCCCACGCGTCTGCAGGTTTCTGCTTCTGGTCCTTTGCCTCCTTTCCACACCACAGAGACCACAGTGTCCCGCAGATCGCCCGACATACACAAAACTGTACAAATATACAACTGTGTTTGCTCAGAGTTAATTTGTCGTCGTGTTTGGATTAAAACTAACTGAAAAAAAAGAAATCAGAGTGTGTGTCTCCCGAGTCTCCATACACAGGACAAACGGACAAACTTTCAGGACGCGCTGTGTTTTGCGGGAGCCTTCCCTTACACACACCCCGGGACACAGTCTGATACAGACAATCGGCTTCCCTTCAGAATCTAGTTCCTTCTTGCAGACGCGTCTGTAGCTTTCTAAATAACTACTGGCGCTGCTCTCCGTCCTCGCTCTCTCTTTGCGGGGAGGGCGGCTCTCCGCGAAGCCATCGCCCCGGGGGCCCTTCCCTCTGGCTGTCCAGAGGCGCCGACGCTCTATATGGACGTCTCGTTGGCCGACCCGGCTCGTGTCTCTCTAGGCAGCACTTCCGCTCGACGATCCATGCACAACTTCCGGTGGCGGGCCGCGGGGAGGTGCACGCGGGAAAAGCTTCCCTGGCGGACCCCTTGCTCGCGTCCCGCCCCCTTCCCCCGCACTCCTCTGCGCGCCCAGTGCCCGTGCCAGGGCCGTCGCAAGGCCGCAGCCCGAGGAGGTGGGTGGTTGCGGCCCCCCGCGACTCGCTCGAAGTGGACCGCTCCGCGCTCAAATCCGCGGGCAGCGGGTGAATCCATTTGTGGAGGAGGGGAGAGCGTGGGCTTGGGGCCACAGGGTTGGGGAGCTCCGAGAGGGGGACCTTGCTTTCCGAACCGAGTCGGTGCGGGCTCCGTCTGGGCCGCGGGAGGCGCGGCCGCTCGAGGCGATGGCCCCCGGCGGGGTTCCCTGGGCGGCGGGTCGGGTGGCAGCGCGGCTCCGGGCCTCGCTCTGCAGCCCCGCGGGGCCCGCCTGTGGGTTTCCGGGCAGGGGAGGTCCCGAGACAGCCCAGGCGCCGCCTGTTGATGAGGTGCCACCCGGCTTGGCCTGAGCACCAAGAGCGGGTGGCCTTCACGTCCGTTTCTACTCCTTCCGAATCCAGATCCCCTGTCCAGTGAACATCTCTACCCCTGTCCAGGAGTCGGGGCTCAGCTCTCGGTTTATCCAGTCCCCCTGATAGCCTAGGGCTCCGTGCCCAGGCCATCACGGACAGATCAACATGGCAGAGACCCTGGAGTTCAACGACATCTATCAGGAGGTGAAAGGTTCCATGGTGAGACCGCCTGGGGCCCCCTTAGTACAGAAAGAGAGGGAAGAAAGGTAGAGATTTTGTCCTTTAATACAAGCTTGTCTTTGGTGTTGCTGCTGCTTTGGAAGACAGCAGGATGAGGTCTGTCTGGGGTGAGGCTGCGTCCCAAGAGTTACGGATCTGAGTTGGACCCGCCCACCGCTGTGTTCAGCCCCAAAGTCCCGAGTTGCTAACAGGGAAGCCCAGACTTCCTGGCCACTTTTACCGGCTGACTGCCCACGGGACGTGGCTCCTGCTGTGACTGGCTGACCAGGTCCCTGCAGCCAGCTGGGATGGGGGTGGGGACCCACTGTGCTGTCCTCCTGCCTCTAATCCACCTCTTCCCGGCAGAATGACGGTAGGTTGAGGCTCAGCCGCCAGGGGATCATCTTCAAGAACAGCAAGACAGGCAAAGTGGACAACATCCAGGTGGGGGAGTTGACCGAAGGCATTTGGCGCCGGGTGGCTCTAGGCCACGGACTTAAACTGCTCACAAAAAATGGCCATGTCTACAAGTACGATGGCTTCCGGGAATCGGTGAGACTCCTGTCCCTGATGTCCCCTCTGACTTTGCTGGCTTGTTTGTCTTCAGCCTTTTAGAGACAGTCGGGTTCCTCCTGAGAACCCCGTGTATCTGCTCTTTGGGGCCCCTTAGCGCAGGGCAGCTGAGGCCATTCCACAGTGCAGTCTCTGCTTTGAGTGTAGAAGTCATGTAAGTTTGCAGCTTGGCTCTAGATTTTTTTTAAAACTGTTCTAAATAGTGGTTTCTGCTTGTTACTATTATCCAGGTTCAGAATCTTATACCAGGCAGGGTGGAACAGGCCTGTCATCCCAGCACCCTGGGACACTGAGGCAGCAGGGTCCCACTTTGAACCTTGGGAGCTTAGCAACTTAGTGAGGCCTTGCCTTAAGATAAAAAAAAAAAAAAAAAAAGCCTGAAGCTAGGCCTGGCAGTGCAGGTCTGTAATCTCATCACTCTGGGAAGCTGAGATGGGAGGATGGCAGGTTTGAACCCAGCTTGGGCAAGAGTTTATTTCATTATCAAAAATAAAAATAGGCTGGGGAATTAGCATAGTGTGAAAGACTCAGGATTGATCCCTAGTAACACCAAAAAAAAAAAGAGAGAGAGAGAGAGAGAAAGTGTATCTTAGGTTTTGTTTTTCCATTTTTGTGCTACCTGAGGTACAGATTTCAGTTTTAATTTCTTTATTAAATCACTACCTGGGCTGGAGGAATAGCAAACTGGTCAGAGTGCTTGCCTAGCAAGCACAAAGCCTTGAGTTTGAGTCCCCAGCACCCCGTAAGCTGGATGTAGTGATGCTGTAATCCCGGTACTCGAGAGGCTCAGGCAGGAGGATTCCCGTGAATTTGAGGCCAGCCTGGGTTCCATGATGAATTCAGGACCAACCTGGACTGCAGAGCCACACCTTGTCTTACCTGCGCAATACCCGCACAGAATGTTTAAAAGTTGGCTTGGCACAGGGAGACTCTGGTCCAGGGATGTCTCCTCTTTACTTTGCTCCTCCTCCAGCCTAAGGTCCAGTTTCCAGGAACAACCGCTTCTCTTAACCCACGTAACAACCTCCGATGCTATTAAGGTGGCGTGGATTTCTGACTTCTGAGGTAGATGTTTCAGGGTTTTCAGTGGCGTTGTGGTCTCGTCCCTGCACCCACAGGAATTTGAGAAACTGTCCGATTTCTTCAAGACTCACTACCGCCTGGAGCTCTTGGAGAAGGACCTGTGTGTGAAGGGCTGGAACTGGGGGACGGTGAAGTTTGGCGGTGAGTCCTGGGGTGACGGGTGCTGTGCCTGGGCTCGGGGTCCGGTGCAGACCGCCCCGCTCCAGCGCCCTGTCCTTGGTGGGAGCGTAAGGGGAGGAGCTGGCGGCTGGACTGCCCCTCTCCTCACAGGGCAGCTGCTCTCCTTTGACATCGGTGACCAGCCCGTCTTCGAGATCCCCCTTAGCAACGTGTCCCAGTGCACCACAGGCAAGAATGAGGTGACCCTGGAGTTCCACCAGAACGACGACGCAGAGGTGTCCCTCATGGAGGTGCGCTTCTACGTCCCTCCCACCCAGGAGGATGGCGTGGACCCTGTGGAGGTGAGGCCCTTCTGTTTGCCGTGGGGGCGGGGGATGCCTGTGTGCCTGCGCCCTCCCTCCTGCTCACCCTCGGCGATCTGCAGGCCTTTGCCCAGAACGTGCTGTCCAAGGCAGATGTCATCCAGGCCACTGGGGACGCCATCTGCATCTTCCGGGAGCTGCAGTGTCTGACTCCTCGTGGGCGCTATGACATCCGGATCTACCCTACTTTCCTACACCTGCACGGCAAGACTTTTGACTACAAGATCCCCTACACCACGGTGCTGCGCCTCTTCCTGCTGCCGCACAAGGACCAGCGGCAGATGTTCTTTGTGGTGAGCACAGACCTGGGTGGGAGGAGTCCGGGCTTTCCCTGAGTCTTCAGTAGATGCGTGGCTGGTATTCACAGAGCTCTTTTTCGTGGTACTGGAGACTGAGCCTAGGGCCTTCGTACTGATCCCCAGCCCATTTTAGTTTTTTTTTTTTTTTTAAAAATAAGACCTCGTTCTGTATTTCAGGCTGCTCTTGTACTCTTAGCAATCCTCCTGCCTCAGTGTCCTAAGTGCTGGGATTACAGGCATGTGCCACCACGCCTAGCTAATTTTTACATGGTGCTGGTTAGTCAAACCTGGGGCCTTACACATGCTAGGAAAGCACTTTAAGCACTGGGTCCTGCCTTTTTAAATTTTTATTTGAGGTAGGGTCTTGCTGAGTTGCCCATGCTGGACTCAAATTTGTGATCCTCCTGCCTCAGCCTCTCAGAGAACTGGGATGAGAGGCTGGGCCACTGGCTCAGCTCAGGTCTGTACTGGTTAGCCCGAGCACCTGTGAGGGACCTGGCGCGCTTACCTGCTCCCCTCCCTTCCCCAGATCAGCCTGGATCCCCCCATCAAACAAGGCCAGACCCGCTACCACTTCCTGATCCTGCTCTTCTCCAAGGACGAGGACATCTCCTTGACACTCAACATGAATGAGTGAGTGGCTGCTGGCCTCTTCTGCCTCTGATTGGCGGGACCACGTGGGACCTTGTTGTCCTAGTCCCTCTCCTGTCGCTGGGACACCTGCCTGGCACCCACAACTTAGCGGAGGAGAGGTTCACACATGGTCTGCAGCACCCGCGCAGGAACTGCCTGTGGGAATCACATGGTGGCCAGGGAGGGAGGTGCACCTTTCTAGGCCCCGCCCTGGGCCCCTTCCCGGCCCCACCTCCCAGCAGCCCAGGAATCATCCACAGCTGAATCCAGTGACCAGCACAGTGCCCCATGTTCCTTCGCCTGCCAGCCTGTGAGACTTTGGGGCTGTCTCAGATGTAACCCAGAACGCTGGCCCTGCTGTGTTGTAGGGAAGAAGTGGAGAAGCGTTTTGAGGGGCGGCTCACCAAGAACATGTCGGGGTCACTCTACGAGATGGTCAGCCGTGTTATGAAAGCCCTAGTGAACCGCAAGATCACCGTCCCTGGCAACTTCCAAGGGTGAGGGTAGGCCCTCGGAGGTGGGCGACCAAGGCCCCGGCTTGCTGATGGGTGGCAGCCTGTAGGCTAGGGCGCCGCGCCTCGGGAAGGTGAGCGCAGGGCGCTGTGGAGGTTGGCGCCCAGCAGCTCCTGCTCCTTGCAGGCACTCGGGGGCCCAGTGCATCACCTGCTCCTACAAGGCCAGTTCAGGGCTGCTGTACCCGCTGGAGCGTGGCTTCATCTACGTGCACAAGCCGCCTGTGCACATTCGCTTCGACGAGATCGCCTTCGTCAACTTTGCCCGTGGCACAACCACCACCCGCTCGTTTGACTTCGAGATCGAGACGAAGCAGGGCACGCAGTACACCTTCAGCAGCATTGAGAGGTGAGCAGGGCCCCGCTGCCAGGCGTTGGCCCCGGGCTGGCCGCCTCCCTGCCGTGAGCAGAGCCCGAGGTGGCTCCTTCGCTGAGGTCTGGGCTTTGAGCTCACACGCTTTGGAAGCCCGTCCGGTGCTGGCTTTCTGATCTTAGAGTTATTTCTTTTTGTGGTACTGGGGATTAAACTCAGGTTTTTTGCTACGTGCTCATCCCCTTTTTTAGTAAATTTTTGAGACAGGGTCTTGCCAAATTGCTTGATGGCCCAGGCTGGGCTCAGACTTAGAGTGCTCCCCGCTACCCCCCAGAGTACTGAGTCGGCAGATGGGTGTACTGTGCCCAGTTAGTAAATTCTCTGTGTGGCAGGAAAGCTGTGTGTATGGCACTGGCCTTTGTGTCCTCTCCCTCATTGTGGAAATGCCTCCATTTCCTTGCTGGTGCGGCTGTGTACCGGGGACACAGCAGTGGAGGCTCCTTGGGTGCTCGCTGTGGGCTGAACGTTTGACAGAGGTCTTGGCGTTCAGTCCTCATTAGCCACTGTGTGCTGTTTGAAGGACAGAACCCTAGAAACACGAACTGGCCCTCCCTGCCTCTCCCGTCCCCACCTGGTGTGGCCTTCCGGCAGGTCCCATTGCTGCCTTCCTCGGCCCCTGCCCAGGGCTGTGCTCGGCCTTCCTGTGGACACCGTGGGACCCTCGGTGTGGCACTTAGCGGCTGGGCTGGTGGGCTGCACTCCCAGCCGGGGGCCGCGGGGGCTCCTTACGAGTCTCCCGTACTTGTCCCTACACTGCGGTGATGCTGCGTTCCCCTCGCAGGGAGGAGTACGGGAAGCTGTTTGATTTTGTCAACGCCAAAAAGCTTAACATCAAAAACCGTGGGCTGAAAGAGGTACCTGTGCGTGGGCGAGACTGCCCTCTCCGGCCCCTCCTGTCCCTCTGTGGGGGTACGGGCGGGCTCTGAGCTTCTTTCTCACTCTCTCTTCTCTTCCTACCCTTATAGAAAAAAGAGGTGCGTGTGACCCTTGCCCTCCGGGCACAGGTTTTCTCTGCATGGCCTTAGATGGGCTCTGTGCCCCTGGGGACCCCTGCAGGGCGGGCGGGGGCGGGGACTAACCCGGTGTGGCAGCAAGTCCCCGCGTGGCCCGCACAGGCATTGCCCCGCACGCTGGCTGTGTGTGGACAGCTGGGCCCCGGTGTCCTGGGAGCTGCGGCTCTGACCTCACAGGCATGGCGGAGTGCTTCTGTGTGCGCCGGGCTTGGCGCAGGAGGCGGCCCTCACCAGTGTTGTCCCCGCCAGGGCATGAACCCGAGCTACGACGAGTATGCTGACTCGGACGAGGACCAGCACGATGCCTACCTGGAGAGGATGAAGGAGGAGGGCAAGATCCGGGAGGAGAACGCCAACGACAGCAGTGACGACTCGGGGGAGGAGACCGGTGGGTGGCCAGCGGGGCTGGGGCGGGCTGGGGGCGGGCTGGGGGCGGGCTGGGGCGAGGCTGGGGCAGGAGTCCCAGGGCATCGGAGCTGATGCATCCCTTACTCTTGCAGACGAGTCCTTCAACCCGGGTGAAGAGGAGGAGGACGTGGCAGAGGAGTGAGTTGTGGTGCTCTGCGGGACAGCTGGGGTCTGGGAGACTCAGGCTTCCTGTGGGCCGGTGCCAGCCGCTGCCTGGGTGCATGTTGGTGTATGGCATGGGAGCTCGTGGCTGCCCACCGTGGGTACCTTCTGGGTCACTGAGTCCTAGTCTCCCCGTATGATGTGGCAGTAGTGCCCCACCCTTGTGTACCAGGGTTCAAGCTCATCGATGGCTGCTGTTCGAAATGTGACTCCCACTCAGTATGACCACAGACTTTTGTGGTGTGTGAAATCGGAGAGTCCAGGGACACAGTTGGCCATAGCCACTTACTAGACCTCATGGTCCCAAGGTGTGGGGTGTCTGCACCCGCTGATCTTGACTGGTGTTTGGTTGGTCCCAGGCAGTGCCACATGGCCCTCTGAGGCTTGGCCAGCCCTAATCCCGGCACAGGCTCAGAAGCACCCCTGCGGTGAACAGGCGAGGGAACCGTGAGGCCACCTGCCCCTCCCTGCTTACTGGGATGAACCGAGCCCACCCTGTGCCCACTACAGAGCCTGCGCTTCGGCTGAGGCTCCCCTGAGCAAGGGCTGGGAGGTTCCTGACAGGAAGCAGGGACTTGATCCAGAAGCCCCTCAAAGGAACTGGGCCTAGTGGCACAGGCCTGCAACCCTAGCACTCTGGGATGCTGAGGCAGGAGTATTGCGAGTTTGAACCCTGACTGGACAGTTGGGACACTTAGTGGTTGACTTGGTCATTTCCTTCTTGCTGGGATGCAGAACCTGCCCCCCCCCCCCCCCAAGCTAAGGGAGGAAAGGGTTATTTTAGCTCACATCTCAGAGACCTCGCAGTCAGTCTGCTGCAGTGGACGTGGTGGCAGAGGGTGGCAGAGAACAGTTGCTCATGGTCTCCAGAGAGGAAGGAGAGAATCTGGGGAGAAGCCAGAGTCGTAGATCCTTGCCGCCAGTATCCTCATTGACCCGCCATAGCCTCAGTGACCCTCCCCTCCTGACCAGGTCCCTCCTCCTAACAGCAGTAAGTCCACAGATAGCCACCAATAAAAGCGGGCTGGGGATAGAGCTCAGCGCGAAGGCTACAGAGACCTAGGAAGGCAAAGGCCTGGGCGACAGCTGCTGAGCAGGAAGACCGGAAAACCGTCCCGGAGTGCCAGTCCTGCTGCAGGCTCTGCTGGCCTAGAGGTGGTGCCTCCCTGTGGGTTTTAAGGTGGCCATGAGGAGCCTGTGAGGAGTGGAGATGATTAGCCAGAGGAAGTGGGGGGATGGCAGAGGGGCTGCTTCGAGGCAGGATGGGGACCTCGGGGACCTCATCTGCTCTTGGCTGTGGGAACAGAGTAGCGTTGGGCTTAGGCTGCAGCCAAGCTGGGGCTACTGGCTCTTGGGGGGTGGGGGGGGGGTGGCTAGAAATTCAACCCAGGACCTTTCACCCTGAGCTATATCCCCAACCCATTTTTATTTTTGATTTTGAAACAGGGTGTGTCTAAGTCACTTGCAGTCTGCCTGCCTCAGCCTCTCAGGGTGCTAAGATCCCTGCGACTCGGGGTGCAGCTCCATGTATTGTGCAGTGATCGATTCAGCAGATACCCAATGTAATGGCTGGGTCTGGCGAGAGGAAGGTCGAAGCCACCTTGGGGAGAGGTGGTGACCAGGGATGGCACCAGTGGACATGGCTGCCCTGGTCTCCCTCCCTGGCCCTCGTGTGGGCAGTGTCTTTGGCTCCTTTTCCTCTTGTCCTGAAGCCTCTGGGTCCTGTCCTCCTGAGTCTGAGCCCTCCTCTGGCAGGTTTGACAGCAACGCCTCTGCCAGCTCTTCCAGTAATGAGGGTGACAGTGACCGGGAGGAAAAGAAGCGGAAACAGCTCAAAAGGGCCAAGATGGCCAAGGATCGCAAGAGCCGCAAGAAGGCTGTGGAGGTGCAGGTTCCCTTGCAGATGGGAGCGTGTGCACGCGCACGTGTTGGGTGTGCGTGTGTGCGTGTGTGGTGTCTGTTCCCTTTATCTTCTCTGGTCCAGCACGGTAGGGCCTGGTGACTGTGACCCCAAAGGGATCTTGGGAATTTCTCTCTGTTGCCCTGAGATAATTTGCTTGTGGAAGACCTAAATTAGGAGATAGGCCGCTGTTACGTTAGGGGACCTTCCTGAGTGGGGACCCTCCCACTGCTGCCTGTGTCAGCTTTCTGTTGTGATGATGGAACCCTGAGAAAGTCACCCTGGTGGGGAAGAGTTGCTCATGATCCAGGGTTTCTGAGTTTCCATCACGTAGAGCGATGTCAAGGCAGCAACACGGTGGAAAGGCACGGTATAGGAAGTATGCTCACCCCATGGCTGCCAAGCAGCAGGGAGAGGGCCGGAGCCAGAGAGGAAGGGCCCAGGGACTGAGTTCGGTTCCCTGGGTTACGCTGCTGTGACCCCCTCCCTTCGGCCAGGCCCTGCCTGCTCTTCCCAGGACCTGCCATCATGCCGTCATGCCATCAGGTCGTGACCTTGTGGATGGATGCATCTTGGGAAGCCAGACCCCTCCTATTTTAGCAGTCATACCCCTAAAGCTGAGGCTGTGCATATGAGATCTGGGGGACATTTTAGATCTGAACCTTGATGTTGTCCTTAGTTAGGATGGCCCAGTCTGTGCTGATGCTGGTGCTGTCTCCCAGTCCAAGTGACCTGGATAGTGGATAGTATCTTGTTGAGCACACAGGGTGTCTGCTGTCTGTTGGGAATGGGCGGCCCATGGCATTTAGGCTCTCATGTAGGTGAAGAAGGGCAAAGACCCCAACGCACCCAAGAGGCCCATGTCTGCCTACATGTTGTGGCTCAATGCCAGCCGGGAGAAGATCAAGTCCGACCACCCTGGCATCAGCGTCACAGACCTCTCCAAGAAGGCGGGCGAAATCTGGAAGGGGATGTCCAAGGAGAAGAAGGAGGTGAGGGGCGGTGGGGGCAAGCGAGCCACCCAGTGGGTTCTGCCGCCTAGCTTTTGCCCCGGGGCCACCTCCATGGGGGGGGGGTCTCAGCCTTGGCCCTGGGTGTCTGTGACAGGAGTGGGACCGCAAAGCTGAGGATGCCAGGCGGGAGTATGAAAAGGCCGTGAAAGAGTATGAAGGCGGCCGAGGCGAGTCTTCCAAGAGGTGAGTGGCAGAAGTGGAATGACCTGGGAACTGCATTTTTTAGCAGGTTTTTTATTTTGCAGCTCAAAATTGTGAGCTGGGGTGTTAAAGATGGAAGACGTGTTTTTTGACTGCAGTAGGGCACTGCTTCTCTTTTTTTCTTTTGAGAATAGTTTTACTTTGAAAACAAGAACAGAGGGATAAAAGCTTCTGCTAACCAGAAGGGGTCACCAAGAGGGCTGCTAGGCAGTCCTTCTCAGACCCTGGCAGGCTGTGGCTGAGTGTGGGAGATGGGTAGGGAATTCTCATTACTAGGTAGAGGGCCCGTTTCCCTGGAGGACTTGAGCACTTAGGAAAAAAGCTCACAGACCTGAAATCCCAGTACTCTGGGAGGCTGAAGCAGGAGGATCAAAAGTTCAAGCCCAGCCTGGGAAGTTCCCTGAGTGGCTTACTGCGACCCTGTTACAAAATCAAAAATAAGGGTTGGAGGTGTAAACAGTGTGACAGCGCTGGGCTCAGGTGATAGAACGACAAGACAAAACAAGAAAAAAATGTTTAGCCTATTGAAAAATTCAGGGCCATTTTTATAGATAAAGTACGACAAGTCAAGGTTGGCAGGTAGGGCCGCCTCAGGCGCCCACTGAGGATGCTGCCCCCGCCCGTGGGCGATGGTGTCAGAGGGCGTGTGGCTGCCTCCGGGGCGACCCGGAGCCATGAGGGCCTAGCTCATTCCCCTCTTGCCAACCCAGGGACAAATCGAAGAAGAAGAAGAAAGTAAAAGCAAAGACGGAGAAGAAATCCACGCCCTCCAGGGGCGCGTCCTCCAAGGCCTCGTCGCGGCAGCTCAGCGAGAGCTTTAAGAGCAAAGAGTTCGTGTCCAGCGACGAGAGCTCCTCCGGGGAGAGCAAGAAGAAGCGGCGGCGGAGCGAGGTGCGTGGGGGGTCACCTCTGGCCACCTGGAGGGTCGAGCTGGAGCTGGGTGAGGGCTGAGGGGAGGAGGTGGGGGCCGGTTCCCAGGGCCACCAGCCCCCTGCCCCTTTGATTTCTAGGACTCTGAGGAAGAAGAGGAGCTAGCCAGTACTCCACCCAGCTCGGAGGACTCAGCCTCGGGGTCTGATGAGTAGAGGGGGGACGTGGACCCTGCCTCCTCCGCCCCAGGCCCCGCCGCGTCCTGTCTGGCCTCACACCACACTGGTCCTTGGATTCTGTTCCTGTGATGGAGTTCTGGTGGCGGGCGCCGGCAGGGCAGCAGGGAGGCGTGGGCAGCTGCGTGCCTCCTGAGGTCGGCTCCTTGGCACCTTGGCGTGGGTGGAAGCAGGGCCCACAGCCTCCAGACCCTCATTCCCAGCCCTGAGGACGCAGCTGCCACTTGTGCTAAGGTTGCTGCAGCCGGGCCGTTGGTCGGGCCTGTGGCTACCTCGGGGCCCCTTTCTACTTTTTATTTTGTATTTCTGGTCGGTGAAATGAGCATTTAATAAAGGGATTTGACTTTGGAAACCATGTCCGTAGGCCCCCCTCCCTACCCGTTGGGCCGCCCGCCCCAGCCGCGTGGCCGGGAAGCGGGTCTCCAGGCTCGTCCGCCGTTCCCGGCTGGGTAGGCATTAGTTTCTCCCTCGGCTGCCCGGACGAGCCACCTGAGAGGCTGGAAACTGCGGTGATCTGATTAGCGCCGACCTCTGCTCCATTAGGCCCGCTAAGAAGAGGCTGCTCTGAGCGCCCGCCCGCATCACCTGAGTCCAGGGTCTCCCCAGGCCTGAGATAATAGAATCAGGATCGACCGCTCTGGCTGCTGAGGGCCAGTGGAAACCTGAGCCGCGGAGCATGGGGTGGGCCGTGGGCAGGCCGGCAGGTGTGGAGCTTGTGCGAGAAGCTTTTGTTCTAGGAAGGAGGGAGGCTACGAAATTGGGGGTGGGAAGGAACGTGTTTCTGGAAAGGAGGCCTCAAAGGAGCTACGAGTACTAAGGAAAGTACAGCTGCCACGCTTCTTGGGTGCCTCTAAATCTGAGCTTATCCACGTGGGGAGGCCACGTTGCCTCCGATCTCAGGTGGCGGTAACAGGAAGCCAGTCGGCCATCGGTGACCCTCTGGCCGGCCGCACCTCTATGGTGCCGCAATCAGTGCCGGCCGCGGGAAGCTCCGTCTGTTCCCGCAGCCTCCCCTCTAGGCTGTCATCTCGGTGGTGTGTCGGTACATTGCGTCAGGTTCGCCCAAATCGGGGCCCGGGTGAGCCCGCTATTTGCATGCTCATCAATAATTGAGCATGGGGGCCGCTCCTGTTTGCATACGGCGGAGCGAATCCTGAACGAGTTTTCCGTTGCCGGTTTCCGACGATCATGAATATTCATAAGCGCGATGGAGGAGGGGCTGGAGGCGGGGTCAGAGGGGCCGGCTTTGCTTGGTCCCGCGGGGACGGCGGCGGGGACCGGCGGCGGGGATCGGGGCGGGGATCGGGGCGGGGACGGGCACGGCGCCACGGCGAGCGGAGCCGGATCCCGGGGAGCGCGGAGTGAGTGTGCGGGCCGGCGGGGAGGGGGCGGGCCCGGGGTGCGGGGCGGAGACGGGCGTGCGGGACCTTGGCTGCGCCGCCCTTGCTGGTCGCGGGCGTGGGGTGTTGGCTAG
>PVKB01007394.1:0-36125 GCA_004027205.1 Ctenodactylus gundi | reverse complement strand
TCCCCCCGGTCCTCATCGCCATCTCTGTCCTCAGCCTTGTTAAGTGTCTCCCCGGCACTTGCCACGATCGGAACCAACCTTGGCCTGCCTGGGTTTCTTGCTTCCGGTGTGTCTGCCCCACTGAGAATGGAACCTGCCAGAGGGCAGGGAAGACCCTGGTGCCTTTGTTCTCGGGTCCCCAGTGCTGCCCCGCTGGTCTTACTGTTCAAACGAAGGACTGAATGCATAACCAACTAGGTAGATGGGTGGGTGAGAGGCTGCACGAGGGGAGGGGGTAGCTGGGGACCCATGGATGGGGACATGAGTGTGGGTGGGGACAGGAGAAGACACATCGCTGTTTGCCCCATATGCTTTTCTGTCGGAAGTGTACAGGTCCTTTTCCAAGGGGCCTGCCAGTGTTAAAGCACGATGTCATTCCCCCCCCCCCTCATTTTATTGATATGTATAGGTGCAAAATTCAAGGTTTACAATGAAGTTGAGCATTTTGTGCACATACGTATCTTGTCAAGGTGACAAGGGCTTTCCCACTCTCCTTTTGTCCCTCCCCCTACCCACCCTACAATGTCATTTTTAAAGATAAGCAAGGACTGGGGACATAGCTCCGTGGCCAGAACAGGTGTGTAGCATGCACAAGGCCCTGGATTTGACAACCCAGGACCACATAAAAAATTAGCCTAGTGTAGTAGCAGAGGCCTGTAATCCCAGCACTTGGGAGGCTGAGGAAGGAGGATTGGGGCGATTTTGAGGCCAGTTTTGGCTGCATAGTGAGCTCAAGAACAGCGTACTGTAGAAATAGACATTGGTTTTAGGGGGAAAAAAAGTCAGAAGTCGCGAGGTCCGCGAGTGTTTCCTGAGCAGTTGCTTGGGTGTCAGACCCTCGGCACTCACCAGGGACACAGAAAAAGAGGAAAGCCAGGGCCATGCCCTCCTGGGCCGGTTGGTCAGCAGCAAAGGAGCTGGATTATGCAGGGGAATTCACCTAAGTGGGTCATTCCCATGGTCAGAACCCAGCGCCGTGGCATGAAGTGACCCAGAGTCATTGCGAGTCCATCTGATGACACCACAAGGTAACTTCTGAGCCCAGAGTCAGCAGATGAGGAGGAGCCAGATCTACAACGTGGGAGCAGGAAAGGGTCATCCAGAGTCAGGCTGGGGATCTGGGGACTCAGTGTGGGGGAGCCTCAGGCTCCGGATATCTCAGCCAGCAGGACAGGCAATATTGCACTTTAATGCCTTATTTAAAAATGCTAGTAGTGTAAGCAAAGTTATAATGAATAAAGCATAAAAATGCATTTATAGATGGGGACAGGAGTGGACAGGGCTTAGTGACCTGTTCAAATTCGTAGGAGGAACCTTTGAGACTTTATTTGGTAATCATGACAGCTTCTGGCAGTAACTTTGACTTCCTAAATACCATATCAAATACTATCTTTCCAGAAGGCTGAGTGTCCTGGTGCCCAGGACTGTGACTCACAACAGCGGGTGCCTCACCCTAAGCCACCCCTGCTCAGTCTAAGCAGGAGGGCACTAGGACAGAGTTCTGAGGAAGGAGCAGCCTGAGGTCCTGGAGGGAGAAGAAAGGTGGGGTAGGGTGGGAGCAGAGCTGGACAGGTCACAGGGCCCGGCGTGCTGGAGGAGGGCTCAGCTTTGGTTCTTTTAACTCCCTTGGGAGCTTTGAAGTCCCACTCACCCAACCCCTGCCCCAGGCTGCATCATCCCTCTCTGGGGTGGTCTCGGGCCTTGGGGCTTCTAAAAGCTCTCAGGTGACCTAGTGTCCTGCCGGGCTGAGACCTGCAGGAGCAGACCTTGGTCACAGACGCTCACCCACTCAGCTGACCCCTCAGTTCATCTGCCTGTTTCTGCTGCGTCTTTGCCACATCCCCCACCCGGGGCTGATGTCGTGGGCAGCTCTGGAGCTCGGGAATCCCGTGGTGTGAGTCCCCCTTTCCCAGAGACTTTGGCCTTGGAAATGGGAATAAGCCTGACTGAGTGTGTGGACAGACTTCTCAGCACAGTGCTTCTGTGTCCTGCAGCAGGAGCTGGGAAGGGTGGAGTTGGGGGTGCGCTGGGCAGGAACTGGGCCCAGCTGTGAGCCCAGATTTGCTGCCCACTAATAAGAGGGGACCTCTTCCTAGAGCCCCCAGTGTACCACCCCTGCACAGACACGTCCTATCCTGCCCGTGCTCATCTCTGATCAAAGTAAATACCCAGCGTTGCTAATGACCCTGGCTGGCCACTGATCTCCCTGATATCAGCTTCCTTCCTTTTAGGTCCCCAGCCTTTCTCATCCTGATCTTCCCCCAGTATAAAATTAAGCATGCAGATTGGGAGCTGCGTCCCGATACTCAGGAGGCCGCGAGCAGATGTCTGCCAGGGTCGCTGCAGCGGAGACAAGAGGGGAGGGGAGAGAGGCTTTCTCCTCACAGGAGTAGGGGGGAGGTTGTGGGTCCACAGACTCTTGTTCAATTAGGAATAAAGCAGATTTTGAGTCACAGGAATTGGCCAGTGTCTTCGGGCCTCAGAGCAGCCAGGCACCATGGAGTGGAGTTATTATACCATCAAAAAGGGCACAGTCGCCTTTATGTGTTGGAGAGTAGGAGCAAGCAATGGCGTTCTGGGAGTCCCTAAAGTCCAAGGTTATTGTAGGGATGGGGTGCCACCAGTGTCTTTGGGTGTGGGATTTTCAGGGACCCGTGAATGCATTTTTCCATAAGTCAGTTTTTGATAGCAACACCTCTTAGGTTTCCACTCAACAGATGGGGGTTATCTCAGAATCTCACATGAGACCCCAGAAATGTCGAGACTCCCACTGTCCCTGCACGAGTAGTAGGGGCGTTTCCTGGCCAATGGACTCTGGTATGGCTTAAAATAAAGAGGGGACCCAAGGGAGGTGTCCATTGGTGAGATTCAGAACAGTGGAGGGCTGGAGGTAGAAGATAGCTCTCTTGCCTGTGTGCGTGTGTGCATGCATGCGTGTGTGTGTGTGTGTGTGTGTGTGTGTGTGTGTGTGTGTGAAACTGGAAGGATCTGGGACTCGTCTCACGGTGGGGGAACTGCAGCTCCTTTCTGGCTACAGGAAACGGAAACATATTAACCATTTGGTCTAGGGAAAATGAAAAACCACCTCAACTAAAAATCAAGCAAACACACACACATACACACACACACACCAGCCTCTGGGGAAGGGTGCACCAGAGGCCCTATCCTGCAGTTCTCTTACCTGAGCTGCCGGAGCCCACGGTCACGCACGCCTGCTTTCCGTGACTCCCATCAGGAGCGACTCTGGGCCTGCCCTGTCTTGCAGATTCTTACCACAACATGTGTTTGTTTCTGGCCCGGAAGACGGACTCCGTGGTGATGAGTGTGGGGTGAGTTGCCGGTGACCTTCCACAGCTTTCTCATGGGGGCTGGGGGGGAGAGGAGGAAGGTAGGAAGGGGCTTCCTGGGCAGTTGTGGAGCAGAGAGTGAGGCCCTTACCACGGAGATGCTCGCGCTCACACACCGAGGTCACAGCACAGGAAAGATGCCCGCACAGGGGGTAGTGGGTGGTCAGCTGTGGAGGGTGAGTCCTGCCCTGCACGGCCACAGAACTGCTTGGAGTGCTGTGTGGCCACGGAGTCAACGAGCCACAGGGCAGCGCCGTGGCATGTGTGGATCTGAGTTGTGCAACATCAAGCGAAAAGCTATGAAAAAATTTTCGTAAAAGCCAATGCTTTTAAAAAACTAATTATTTTTAGTGCACATTGACAATACGCAACAGTCACGTTTACCTCAGGGATTTGGAACGTGGACTTAAGGAACATTCCTGATTCTTTTTCCCTTTTCTTTCTTAACTCCTTTCATCTTCTTCCCCATCTCCGAAGAGCCTGCCTTTATTTAGTTTTTAAACCACCCCACCTTTGTTTTACTTACTCATCTATCCATTATTCATGAGGATATCTAACTTTCGTGCGAGTTATTTCACTCGGCATTACGGTCTCAGGTTGTACCTATAGGTTGTACTTATTTTTCCACAAATAACTTAATTTCCTTCTTCATGACAGCTAATCCTTTTCCATTGTCCACATAAAAACGCCATATTTTGTATTTCCACTCCTCTGCTGACAGGCCTCTGGCTTGTTTCCAGAGCTGCGCTGGTGTGAATTGTAACGCTGGCTACACGGGTATGGGGTGTTCCTAGAGTATGACCTTTCAAATTTTCTTGAGAATATATTTAGGAGAGACATGGTTGGGTCCAAAGGGATCTCTGTTTTTAGCTTTTTTTTCCTTCCTGAAGGGGGAGGATCTCCATATTGGTTGTACTAGTGTCTGTTCCTGCTACCAGTGCAGAGGACTTCTTTTTATCCACGTGCTCGGCAGCATCTGCTGCTTCCTGAGTTCTTGATGACGGCCATTCTGCCTGAAAAGTGCTGGAATCTCAGAGTCGTTTTTATTTGCATTTCCCCAATGGTTAAAGATGTTTAACCATGTCACTTTTTCAGGGACTTATGAGCCATTTGAAAAATACTTTAGAAAAATAATATCTACTCAGTTTTTTGTCTGTTTTTTTTGAGTGGGCCTTTGTGTTGTGTGTCTGTCCCATGATGCGGAAGAGTGACCCTGTGGACCGAGGAGGCAAGGTGCAGAACAAGTGTCTTTATTTAGAAACAAAGGATAGAGAGGTAGAAGCTCCCCCGATCTGGGAGGGGGTCCTGAGTGGGTTGCCCTGTGGGCCATTTGTTTTAGAGGGTTAATATTTTAGGCTCTTTATGCATTCTAGATCTTAATCCTCTGTCCACAGAGAAACCGGCAAGTGTTTTTTTCTGTTCTAGCTCCATGAGCTCTAGTTCATTCTTTATGTGGCTCCCTGGGCTATAGAATTTGGTCAGGATATCTTTCTGCCCACCGTGTTTCCGGCAACTGTCCGGCAGTTTCAAAGTTTCTTTTTTGATATCTAGGTCTTTCTTCTCTTCTGACTTGATTTTAGTACAGTGCGAGAGGCAGAGATCCAGGGGTTTTTTTCTGCCTTTGTTAATTTATTTATTTTTTCCCACTTTATTGACTAGTTTTAATCTTCTTCAGGTGAGCAGCCAGCTTTCCATTTTTCATATCTATTTTTGTGGATAAAAGCAGTACCAGTGCCATGCTGCTTGAGTGACTACAACTTTGTAGTATCATTTGAAATGTGCTCTTGGCTAGCCTCCTGCTTTGGTATTCTGTTTTTTGTTTGTTTGTTTGTTTGTTTTTCTTTTTTCTTTTTTGCTATTCTCTTTGGTTTTAGAATCATTGTATCTGCTTTGGGGAAGAATAGTTTGGGTATTTGAAAAGAAATTGCTGTTGCCAAGAAAGATGAATCCGAGGGAGGAAGGAAATAGCTGGCCAGGCTCGCAAGTCCCCGGAAACAGTCTGTTGTTTCTGTCAGGCATCCCCGTGCTGGACTGGGATTTTTGGTAATGCGACTGTCCTTGAGTCATGCTCAGTCTTGACAGAGATCCCTCACCCGTGTTCCTGCTCGTAATCCCCAAAATCTCATCGGCTCACCAAATTGGATTTCAGCGTGATATTTTGTCGGCCCATCTGCTGAGCATTATCTGCGATAAATAGATGTTGGTGTTTACGTCTCCCCTGGAAAGGACATTTCCAGTGATACTTTCGGTAATATGATCATTTTAACAATATTAATTCTGCTGATCCACAAGCAAAAGACTAAGATTGCATCTCATTTTGTCAGAGCGCTGTAATTTTCTCGGCAGAGGTTTTCATCTCCTTGAGTTGACTCCCAGATACTTACTACTTTGAGGCTGCCGTAAGTAGGTTTCCCTGATTTCCTTCTCAGGGGTCTCAAGAAGGGATAAGTAGGGATGCCGGTGATTTCGGCACGCTGCTTTGCATCCTAAGGCCTGAAACTTTTCGAATAAAGGCAACAACAAAATAAAGCTAATGCTTCTAAGAATGCTGACAGGTATGATAAGAGAACGTACAAAGGAACAGGAAGGAGCCACAGATCCAGCCCGCACTCAGGGTAACCCTGTACTCACGTGGGCAGCACTGAGGAAGGGGGCGTGAAGTAGCAACTAGAGCTGGGTATAACTCGTGATCGTGGTTCTGGTTGTGGTTGGGGGATTGTTTTGTCAGTATTGTTAAAATAACTCCCCTCCTTCCTGCCTAATTAATTAGTTAGCTGTCTAGCTACCAACAGCCAGCCACGCAGGAACCAGTGTTTTAAGAAACATCTGTAGTTCTTTGGGGGGAATTTTCTGGGGATGGAGATGTCATTGATGCTACTTGATGTGATTCTGGTTTTTCTCCAGGAGATTATAATATGCCTGTGAAATGAAACCAAAAATACTAACAGTCACCCTGTTGAAACTCTCTGTGCTTCCTCAGTGACTCCTCCTCCCATTAGCCTGCCCCAAGGCTGGGTAGACGGTGCAACTGACTGACTTGAACAAGTAGCTCGGGTCTCTGATCCTCTCTGATGCGATTAACCAGCGAGGCACCTTTCCAATACTCAGTGTTCTACTCCCACCAGCTGCCACTCTGTGTGAGGCTCAGTTTCCAAAGTCATTGTGGATATAAAGGAAGCACAGACCCATGTGAGGGAGCACCTGGATGGGTTATCTTGCAGGAAGTTGCTCACGGCATTATGATTCTGAGTACCTGCAGGTATCTGTCCTGGGGACAGAGCAGTTCCGATGCAGTAGCCTGGGAATGACCCAGCTAGAGGAGAGCTTGGGGCTGACAGAGGGCTGCAAGGGTTGGCTCCTGGGAGCAGGTGCCTCAGAGATGCTGACACAATCCGGAGTACTGTGTGTGTCCTTGTCCTCTGGTCTCTATCCAGGACACTTACCCGCACACTTAGGGAAGATGGGTCTCCTGAGTTTCAGTTCTGCACAACTTTTGCCTCTGGTGGGTTTCAAAGTCAGTGTGGGCTGTTACATCAAAATCCTATGTGTGTGGGTGTCTCACTGTGTTGGATTTGTAACCTAAAAACACCTAAGATGGTTAACTTATGAAGAGAAAGGGATTGTTTTGGGGCATGATTTTAGATATTTCAGTCCATAACTGGTTGACAATATTTCTTTGGGCCAACGTCAGAGCAAAGCCTCTCACTTTATGCCAAGGAAAGGAAGAAGAAAAGAAGAAGATGAAGAAGTAGAAGAAGAAAAGAAGGAGAAGAAGGAGAAGAAGGAGGAGAAGGAGAGAGAGAGAGAGAGAGAGAGAGAGATCCAGAGAGAGAGAGATATCCATAATCCTCTTCAAGGGCATACCTCATGACCTAAAGATCTCTCACTAAGTTATGCTTCTTAAAGATTCAACTACTTCTCAGTAGCATCAAACTGTGGTCTAGCATCTAAGAATTAGGCACTTTTAATCCAAACCGTAGCAGTCCTACCCAGGACCCCCAAATTCTTGTCTTACAATGTAAAATGCTTAATGTTGATCTCCAACAGTCCTCAAATTCTAAATTGCTGCAGAATTGCTCTAAACTCCAGACTCTGGGCAGAATCTTCACATATGCAGAGGATAAGAGAGAGGGTACCACTCTGTCTTAGTAACTTTCTCATTTCTGGGACAGAACAACTGATATCCACAACTTTAGGGAGCAAAGGCTTATTTTAGCTCACAGTTTTAGAGGATCACAGCCCATTCATGGGTGGCTGGACATGGTGGAACCACATGGCAGCTGGAACTCAAGACAGAGATCTTTGTGGCACGGTAGGAGAGAGTCAGATGTGGGAGGAAGGGTAAAACCAGCACACAGGCCTTCAGGTCAAGCCCTAAGCATCTATCCCTTCCAGCCAGGCTCCACTTCCCAGCAATGTACAGTATCCATAGGTATATGAAACTTTGGGGGCACACTCTATACCCAAGCAACAACATTCTAGCCTGATTCCAAAAAAGACTTATGTTTACGTCATTCTACAAAATGCATTTAATCCTTCGCCAAGAGTTACCAAAGCATTAAGAATTCTAGTACTGGTAAAAAAAAAAAAAAAAAAAAAGTCCAAGTTCAAATTCTCCTCTGTGGTGCAAGGCAAACTCTCAACTATGAGCTCCTATGAAAATCAAAAGTTAAACATTTCAGCATAAAATGGCACAGGATAAATATTACCATCCCGAAAGGGTGGCTGGCACAGGAGGACAAAAGGCAACTCAGCCAAAGCAAGTTCTAAACTCAGCAGGGCAAGGGTTCAGTTCTGTAGTTCTGTGATAAACCGTGGCAAGG
Source organism: Ctenodactylus gundi (assembly GCA_004027205.1). NCBI lineage: Eukaryota > Metazoa > Chordata > Mammalia > Rodentia > Ctenodactylidae > Ctenodactylus > Ctenodactylus gundi. Next base: position 27,916 of record PVKB01007394.1, on the reverse strand, counting down.
GACACGGTAGTGAGTTGTGAACTCCAAAGAGCTTGGGTGACTCCGTCTCTCCAGTAGTGCAGCTGGCTGAAACCTCTGTCTTTCCTGGGCTCAATTTCCTCACATCCTGTAGCTTTTTTCAGCCGATAATTCATGTTTCTGGAATCTTTAAATTTCCAGGGTGTTCATTTGGCTTCCCCTTTATAACTTTACACGCTGCCTTCCTGGGCACACTGTCTGACAGAGCTTGGAGCTGGAGTAAAAGCTCCTTATGCCATGGCAGAACAGAGCTGAGTCCAGGAGCAAGGGCAGGATCAGCACACACCGTCTTCAGGACAAGTCCCAAGCATTTGTCCCTGCCAGCCAGGTCACACCTCCCAATAGTACACAGTACTCATAGGCACATTAGGATTTTGGGGAGCGATCCAGATCCAAACCACAACACAGTCTCTACTTCTTGGGGTCATTTGGAGGATGTAACTAGGTTGGTCTCTTAAAGAGGCTAGAGAACTCTCTAACATCTGTAACATCTCCTGTGCTCATGTGCTGTTTCTCTCTCCTCCTCAGATATCGCAAGCTTCCTGACCATTACCCTGCCATTTACCAAGACTGTCTGAGTGCCACCATCTACTTCTTGAAGAGCCTGAGAGAATATGGAGTGGACCCTTCACGGGTGGTGGCCTTTGGGGACAGCATTGGAGGATATACTGTGGCCCAGGTCACCCAGGCCTTGCTGGGCAGAAATGACCTTCCCCAGATCCGGGCTCAGGTCCTGGTTTATCCATCCCTCCAGCTTATCAATTTCCAGTTACCATCGTATCAGCAGAACAAAAAGATCCCATTTCTCACCTATGACATAGTGATGTCATTTCTGAATAGATATATGTGTATTGACTTGTCCTGGATAGACGCCGTGGCGAGAGGTACTTTCATACCTCCAGAATTCTGGAAGAAGTACAGGAAATGGCTCAGCTCTGACAACATCCCCAGTAGGTTTAAGACCAAATACCGGGAACCCCAGTTCCCTGGGCCTTTTAACGAGACAGCCTATCAGGAAGCCAAACAGCTATTAGAGTTAGAACACGTGCCCCTCCTAGCAGATGATAAGACCATCGCTCAGCTCCCTGAGGCCTTCCTGGTGAGCTGTGAGATGGACGTCCTCCGTGATGACACCATTCTCTACAAGAAGCGCTTGGAAGACCAAGGGGTTCCCGTGAAGTGGTACCACGTGGAGGATGGCTTTCATGGATGCACAGCTTTCCTTGGTAACAGGTTCTCATATTTCCCATGTTCCTGGAATATTATGAATGCCGTAGTTGATTATTTAAAGGGCATATGAAGGGCTGGGTGCGCCTCTCAGTGGAAGAATACTGAACTCACGTGCAAAAGTCCTGGATTTACCTCTTAGTGCTTTCAGAAACGAAAGAAAGATATACCAGTGAACCTGGGGATCCGAACGATGCAAGGCAAAGAAGCCGGTGCCACACCTGGGGCCTGTGCTGAGTTCTGTTTTGTTATTGAAGGAGATGCTAAATCCATTATGGCCTAGGTGGTGGAGAGGATGAACCAGACCGAAGAACTTCCTGGATTCATATTCAAGAAAACCAAAATGCTTTGTTTTCTTCCAGTACTATCAATGCTCAGTCTTGTGTCTAGCAACATTCTGTAACTTTTTCGTTTGGGCGAAATAAATATCGGATGTACAGAAAAATGCCTTTGATGTTTTCTTGAAGTCTTAATCCATAAAATCTGTACAGAATAAGTGCTAATTAATACATCGTTTCACTCTCCGTGGAGATGCCGTAGTCACAATGCCAAAGCACTGCTAAGTCATGCCCCTGCTAGACAAAAGGTCATTTAATCACTGGTCAAATCCTAGCTCAGGGTGGTTCCAGCTGACCTGAGAAGTGCTTTTGAAATGAATTTATCCCATATCCAGCCACTCTTGAGCTAGACTACAAGGAGATTTAGAGGAGTTTTAGAAAAGGGGGACACAGGGGAAGAGGCAAGAGAAGAAGCGAATAAAAGGTGAACTCTGGGGCCCATGAACTTTGTTTGCGCTCTAGTCTTCAATGGCAATTCCGGAGGCAGATCCCTGGCTATGAGGTGACTGTCTTCACAGCCAATCCTGTCTAGAGAAGCTCAGGATGCTATTGGGAACACTCACGGGCATTTCCTGAGGGAGGAAGTTGTGGTCTACATTCTCTAGTGAGCTTCATGTTGCTTCCTCTCCATAAAGCACTCGCTGTTGTGTAGCAGAGGTCACTCTCTCTGCTCCCAGGAAAAGGGAAGTGGACCACTGCCCTAAACGCTGAAGGTGGTCCATGAATCCCTGACGGACCCAGACCCATGTTTTCTCGACGTACACATTGGAGCCCGACTTCCCATTTTCTTATCACACAGAAGTGGTGGGAGCTGGGGCTCCTCCCATCCGTGCAACCACATGCTGCGTGTGGCTCTGTGCCCTCACCTGTGACTGAAGGAAGAGGTATCCTGGGACCTTGCAGTAAAGGCCGGTGTCTACGCAGGGAATTACATTTGGCTTCTGGACCTTAACACACATAATTTGTTCGTTTGTATCGCAGTCTTGAGGAAAAGTGTCAGTTTTCTCTTTTCATGTAAGAACCCCAAAAATGTGATAGCATAAAAAGTAGTGCATTCGTTACCTCACAGCTCATGTGGATCAGGGGTCCGGACACAGCTCTTCCTGCCATTGTGTTGGGCTCAGCTGGGAAGGGTCTTTGGTAGACACAGCACACTCCCTTGGCTTGGAGACTCAGAAGTTCAGTTTTCTGCTATTACTTAAAGGCTTTGGTTTCTGCAAAGAGGTGGCCGTCTCATGGGAACTGAGTCACTCCATGGGAACTGAGTCACTCCATGGGAACTGAGTCACTCCACGTCCGCCGCAACCCATCAGCAGCCTGTTAAGCTAGTCCCTCCATGTTAATGAGCCAAGTTTGTCTTCAGTCACAAAGAATGTAGTCACAGATGAAAAAAGGAAAGTCTGAGAAAAAGACATTTGCTTAAAAATGAAAAGTAGAGTATCTAGAGATCCCACTGTCTAAGAAAATACCACTAAATAGGGTTGTGTCAGAAGATTTAGTGTATAGGGACTGCCCAATGATTTTTGACCCATAATTCTGGTTATGGTGACTTAAAAATATCATCCTGTTTATATTGGGTGCATGGAATGTATGAGACTTATGTCTAGGGCCTTTACAATAGTTTGGGTCTAATTCTTTTTAGGGTGATTTTATCTGTGCATGTATGTTCCCATAATTCTTTGTGTTTCTATATGCATGAGATTTTAATGAGCTTAAGCCTTCCTTATAAGGCACGTTTTGGGGGCCAGTGAGTGAAAAAGATACATTTCTTTTTTGTCTTTACTGTTTTCAGTTTCTCCTTTGACATTTCCCTCTCCCAGCTCTCTGTCTCTAACCCTGCCCCTTACCCTCCGTGATCATGAATCATCGTAGGGAAGGGAAGAGGGTGATGGCTGCTCTTAACTATTTCCTGCAGAACAGGGACACAATTGGGTTTGACTCAGGCCGTAGTCTTTGCTCTGTGTTGGGTGGCAGATGCAGGGACCCATTGTAAATGTCAGGAGGTAGAGTTTCCTGGACTCCGGTATAGACTGACATCTTCAACTTGATAAGCTGTAATCTAGAGGAAACACATTGCATAAAATGGTTTAAACAAAGAATATACGCACGACCCAGCACAAGGTCCTCCTTGGGCAGCTATTAAGGTATCTAAGGTCATTCTAATAATTGATTCCAATTGTCCCCTTGAAGGGGTGATATCCACCACGGAAATCCAAGAGTCCTAGAGATACAAATTAAGCCACAGGTCTAGTATGCTTTCCATTGGACTACATTTGCATACTCTTGTGCCCATAATCAGTCTCAACTGGACTCTCCTGAGGTTCTGAGGATCATACAAAAATAATTGAGAGCACACAAAATAATTCCATCATTGAGAAAGCTGACAGATCGGCTGGGGCCTGTATTAATTAGGGTTCTAAGAAAGGCAGAGTTGATAGAATTTATAGGGGTAAAGTGAATTTATTTGGAGGGTTTACCAGTCTGAGGAGAGAGAGTACAAGTGCACATGCAAGCAAGTTTAAGAGTTGGAGGGTCCAGTATTTGCTCAGCCTCATCCCAGAAGGACATCAGTCCGAGAATGCAGGACAGCAGGTGTGACCCTTCCATGGATCAGTGTTCAAAAAACAAGGCAGACTGGAGCCTGATGTGAATCTGTGCTGGAGATCTGTGAAGCAAGGTTTGGAGCAAGCCAGGAGCAGCCCAAATCTTGAGACTCAAGGCAAGGCCAGAGCTTTTTCGGGAGGGGCTGGAACAACGTTTCTTCTTCTCTCCTTTACTCAGTTCAAGCTGCCAGTTGGGTGCCCACACCCAGGTGGGTGTCCCTCTCCCACTTTCTGACCCTATAGTCAACAACACTCACCTGAAGGCTACTCCCTGGACATATCCCCGTAAGTTGACACAATCCCTCCGTCTGCCACAGAGCCATTGAAAGAGTGAAATAAGAAATTCCAAAACTAAACTCTGGCAAAATGGGCTTTATTTCACCAAGTGTTTCTTGTTGGCTGTTGTCTGAACAGAAGTTTGAGTCCCTCTGACATGGGCTTGAACAGGTGTTTCAAGTTTTCCAGTGGCTTACTTTTTCAGGAGGGCGAGGTCTGGGGGGAGATTCTTCTTGCCAGGATTTGACATGGGATGAGGAAATCAATTTCTAGAACTTAGCAAGACCGTAGTCCCCCACATGCAACAACACCGCCCACTTTATTGCACTGGAGCGTTTGTCTTTTTAAACGGATCAAAAAAACCAACCGGAGCTACGCAAGTAGAGCAGCCATAACACTGATGTTCTGTGCACACTTTATCCCTCACGCACATTTGCGATGTAACTTGAACTTTCTGAGGAAAAGAGATGTGAGCAGTTCACAGGGACATGGAGTGGGTGAGAGCAGACGCATCGGTTCTCCTAGCCGTGTACAGGGTGTGGCCATTTGGTTTGGGAGATGGCAGTGTAGGGACCCTGGCTGTGTGGCTTTGGCTCATCACACTTTTGAGCTCAGTGGAAACAGAACTGCTGAGACTTCCCTGCCAATTCCCTGTTTTCCCTACCACACCAGAGACATCCCGGCAGGGTTACTAAAGACAGGCATTTGAAAAAGAAGCACACAAAAGACACTGAGAGAAATGCAACATCCTCACTCTAAAAAAATAATTCCTTTCCCCAAAACATTCAGATGTTTCCTTAGAAGAAGAATAAGAGAATGGGGACCTGAAGGAAAGGGTTCAGAAAGCTAAAGGCTGGAGTTTCCGGTAGGAAAGATTGATTTGTTTCTCTCAACATCTACAGTGGGTTAGTACAATCATATGTAGGTGTATTGTGAGCCTGAAGACCTGGGAAAATGCTGGCAGAGGTAGTTCCCCGACCATGGAAGGAGGCAGAAGCAGGCAGAAAAGGAAAGCAGGTTTGGAAACAACCAACATCGCCAGCGTAGAAGCCCTGACATTTGGTAAGGAAGCACTCACTCAAAAGGCACTGCAAGGGGCCCGACCAGATCTGCCCAGAAAACCTGGCCTCTGAGTCTTCAGATTGGCGAGCTCCTCGTCAGCTTTCCACCGGTTGATGGAGACCCAATATTCTGAGGCAAAGGACCTCATAGAGAGGATAAAATGCCTTAGGAAAGAACAATAGATGGCACTTACCTCCTCCTTGCCTTCATGGAGTGACTCTGGACAAGTCCACAAAAGCAGTAGCTGGCCTGTCTGTCTGCTCTGGGTGTGTGTACCCCTGCTGAAGGATGAAACTGTGCATAAAAGAGACAAGGAGGAGAAAGGGTTTTTACTTGCAGGCCAAGAACAGAGGGATAAAGGCTGTTCCTGTCTTGGAGGAGGCCGCGATGGGGATGCCCAGTGAGTTTTGATGGCTAAGTACTACTCCGTGATTTTGAGCCACAATTTTTGGTTCTGGTGACTTTTCTGTGGTCCCTTTTAAATTGGGTGAATGGAATGTAGCCTGCGTGTATTAGGCTCCCAACTAGAGGCTTTATGGTAATTTTGCTCTACATTCCTTTTAGGGTGATTTTTATTGGGGCATCTCTGGTCCCATAATTCTTTGGGTTTCCAACATGCATAAGCTTTTAATAAGCATGGAATCTCTCTATAAGGAATGTTTTTGGGTCCATTGAGTGGAAAAGATACATTGTTTCCTGCCTCTTCCGACCAATTCGGTCACCCCTTCCTCTAACCTTTTCTACTCATAGCCACCTAACAGTCATCACGGAGAAGAGGGTCAGAGCTACTCTTAACTACTTCCTGTTGAACAGGGACAGAGTCAGGACTTGACTCAGGGCACAATCTTTGCTTTCTGTTGTGTGTCCAGTCCATAGGTCAAACTCAGGAGGTGGAGTATGGCAGTTTAACAAGGTGTGGTGAATCCTGGAGTAGAGAATTTGGCCACAGTCAGCATAGAGATTACAACATAGGATCCCTCCCACATGGGCTCAAGGGAGGCATTCGATCAGGTCTTGCACCAACATTAGTTCCCTAGTTCAAACAGTAGAGGAGTGTCCTCTGAGCCTTGGCGTCTGTCCTGTATTAGTCAGGGTTCTATGAGAGGCAAAATTGACAAAAATTATGAAAAGAAAGGATTTCTTTGGAGGACTTATAAGTCCGAAGAAAGAGATACTCCAAAACGGCGGCCTGCACATGCAAGAGCTGGAGGGCCCAGTGGCAGCTCGGCTGCGAGGTAGAACACCCGTCCAGGACCGCAAGATAGCTGGTGAGAGTCTGCTGCGGATCTCAGTTGTTCAAAGAACAATGGTAAAGACCAGAGACTGAAGGTCTGCAACAGGTAGACAGTTGCGACTGGAGTGAATCTGTGAAGGAGCCCCGAGGTGTGTGGCCTCGGACTGGTGGCAATCCTCCCGCTTCAGCCTCCCAGGTGCTGGGATTGCAGGCGTGTGCCACCATGCCCAGCTTCTGTGGTGCAGGGGAATTGAGCTTAGGGCTTTGTGCTTGCTAGACAGGTGTTTTATCTGCTGTGCCATTCCTCCAGCCCCTGGGGCAAATTTCTTACTATCATCAGACCTATGATCAAAATGTTACCAAGGGGAACCCTGTTTCCTGTGTCAACTGTCACAGGTGAGCTTTTAAGATTCCAATTGCTCTTTCTACATTTCCTGAGGACAGAGGCCTCCAAGCAGGGTCAGGTGGTACTGGATATCCAAAGCTGTGGACACTGCCTGGGTCACCATACCCTGGAAAGAAGAGCCATTGTCAATTTCTAGACTTGCAGGAAATCCAATATGAGAACCACTGATTGCACCCCACCTTGGGCCATGTCCTCGGCCTTCACCGTCCACACAGGAGTGTGTCCACTCATTCTGTGAAAAATATACACCCGTACTGCCTTTCCAGTGCATCACCGCCTCTTCTTCTGGCAAGAAGACAGTCTTGAGGAGGTGATCTATCTCTTGATGAAATTTTAGGAGAGAGCCTGTTGCTATTAGGAGCTGATGTTTCTTCCAGAAAGCAGCATGGATATGTAGGACCAGGAAAGCACACGTAAGAATCTATATGTATTAACCCTTTCTCCATGAGTGAGATCCAGAGCTCTGGTTAGTGCAATAAGTTCAGCCCGTTGAGCATTAGCGCCTGGAGGAGCGACAAGCTTTCAAGCTTCTGTGGTGAGGTCACGAGTGCACACCCAGCTGTCCTGATTCCCTGGTCTAGATAAGAACTTCCTTCTGTACATAACCTTCTGGATTATCTGAGATAATCTTGCCAAATCCTCTTAATTTGTCTCTGTTCTGCCAGACGGAAGGGATTATGGATAAGCCTCCTCCCACACAGCCCTACATCTAGAGGCCTGCAGGGATGGAAAGACTCGGTTTCCTCTAGGGATCTTGTCTGGGAGGAGGCTCCCACTCCGGAGTAGATTCCCACGCAGGCGCAGGACCCTGCATGCCTTCTCTTTCTCTCTTTCCCCGTCATTTTCAATACCCTATTTAGTCACTGCAGGGGTGGAGTTGAGGGGTGTTAGGAGGGGTGAGGTATAGATTACAAATTCGGCACAATTTAGAATTTTCCTGAAGTACCTGAAAAGCTTGTGAGTATAGTACTTCTGCCTACTGTCGTTTTTGTTTACAAAAGAGGTCTAATTGTAAAATACCTTTAAGCTGCTCCCCCTTACTGGACATTTCTGTTCTTTCTCGGGGGACCATGACTGAGTACCATGAAAAAAATAAGCATTTCCTTTTTAAATTCTCGCGATCAAACTTGTCTCAATTTTTAAGGATATAATCCAGAGGAGTGTTAATGATCAGGTGATGCCCCCCCACCTTGAAGAAAGCCCACATTATGGATTAAATAGAAAAGAAAGTATCCTCCCATTTTTCAATGCCCTATTCCCACATGTCTCATGCCTGTGTCTGTGGCCACATGAACTGTTCCCCCGAAACTCTTCTGGATTTGAGTCAAGCAGGAGGTATCCATTTTGTCATATCCTGGCCTGGTGATGCCACAGATCCTCCCCAGGGGCGATGACGGAACTGCTTTAGAGTCTCTCTTTGCCTTTAACGAGAAGTCCCAAACAATAGTTCAGAACGGAGTGAAACAAGACGCAGCACTTCTACACAACACCGATTCCACTCCTAGGTACGTACCCAAGAAGAAGGCGAAAAAAGCACATCGCTGGATCTGGTGGTAGAAGCTTACAATCTCTGCGCTCTGGAAGGCTGAGAATTTTTGGTTAGAGTCCAGCCTTGGGAACTTAGCAACTTAATGAGGCTTTGTCTCAAAATCAAAACTAAAACACAGATATGGACGTAGCTTGTAGCAATGGTGCAACGATCTTGGGTTGGGTTGCCAGTACCAGATAAAAAGCAAGCAAGCTCTCAATCGATCAATCAATCAATCAAGGAAGTGTATGTCCACACCAGCACCTGTACATAACCGTAGATTGTAGCATAACGTCAATGAATGAGCCGGAGGAAACTTTTTAAAGAATGGGACCTCAACCTAGCACCTTGCTTTGATTCTAGAACACCATTTTCAATTCATTTGTATTTATTTCAGCATGCCTGAAGGCCTAGGATGTGGGCTTCTCTGGAAAAAGTTTCAGGTGTTGCTGTGAAAAAGTTGTATCATGTTCATGTTGGAAGGAACACTAGGTAAGGTATCAGTTAAATCCACATTTTCCACAATGAGGTTTAACCCTGATGTTTGTTAGTTTGTTTTTTTTTTTTTTCTGTTTGCTCTATTTGTGGGAGTGCTACTGTCCTCTTCTATGATTGTATTGGGTTGTATTTGTTCTACATGTCCAGGATTCTTTATATATTGAGTGTGTCCACATTGAACTCTTCCTGTCAGATGGTCCTTTTTTCTAGCACATAATACTCATCTTTGTCTCTTCTAGTCTGTTTGAACTTGAAATCTACTGTGTCTCACAATAGTACGGCTACTCTGATTTGTCTTTGGGTCCAAGGTACATGAAGTATTAATTTCCATCCTTTTACTTTCAGTCTGCATGTTAATGGATGAGGACTGTTTCTTGTGTGCTCCAGATAGTTTGGTTTTGATATTCAATCCAATGTGCCAGTTTGAGTCTTTTGATTGGAGAGTTAAGCTGCTTAAAGTTCAGACTTATTATCATACCATATTTTCTGAATTCTGTCATTGTCTTGTTTGTTCAGTGTTGGTATTTCGTGTTTTCCTTTCTCTTTTTGACGTTGCTTTTTGCCTGGGTTCTTCGGAGCTGCTGGCCTTCCTGGCTTGTCTCATGTTCCCTTTAATCGCTAATTCAGCGGTCAAAAGTCTGTAGACTTCCTTTGTCATGGAAAAATTTTACTCCTCCCTGAATTTTGAAGGCTGTTTTCCAAACACAAGAGTCTGTGTTGACATTTACTTTCTTTTAGAGTTTGAAAATGTTCACTCTACACTCTCTTGTCATGTTGTTACCAACTCCTGTAGTTGTTTTGTTTTTCTGGTGTTGGTTCTTTGTTTTTGTTTTTTTAATTTTTGTTGTGCGTTTCTTTTTTAATCTTTCCTTCTCTTTCCTTTCCTTTAAGTTCTTTGGTGCTGCTTGTCTCCTGTTATCTTTATCAACTGGTTATCTCTGCCTTTGTTAAAGGGCAGAAGGCCGAGTGATGCAGACCTTCCAGCTACAGCTACTTTGCCTATCAAATGGGTGTAATGACTCTACGACTCTGTGGAGTTCCGATGAACATTAGGAATAGTTCATCTCTAAAGCAGTTGCGGCAGTCCTCGGCACACAGTAGATACCCTCCAGGAGGCTCGGCTCGTTCCCTTTCACTTTCAGGACCCAATATGGCAGAGAATATGACTGCAGAGGGGTCTTGCCTTTCTGTTGGTGCATCACTCGCTGCCCTGAGTGGCCTTGACTGAGGACGTTGGTCTTGGAACTCCTCTTGTTCTTCAAGAAAAATTCCAAGGCTGATCGTAGCAGGTTTCCTGCGGCAGGGCTGCCTACCTCAGAAGTGAGGTGTAGAACCACGCAGACGCTGGAAGCGGCAAGGGCTCCCACTGGCATAGTGGGGAGTCTCAGAACAAGCTGATTCTAGTCTCCAGGAAGCCGGCTCAGTCTAGGCAGCAGGGGGGGCAAAGTCTGAGTGATCCTCTAGAAATTGTGCCCAGCACAGGCAACAGTGAGGACATGTTTTTTAGGCAGTCTCTGGATTGGCTTCCTGGAAGCCCTCGTGGGTGGAAGCCTTTCTCCTGTGTCTGAGTTCCCACCACTGAGACTGGCTTAGTTACCCTGAGAGCAGGTTGTTAGACATGAGGCCTCCCCTGCTGTTTGGTCTCTTGGGTCTACACTCACTTCCCCATCTGCTCTGCAAAGCACAATGATCCCCTCACTAACTGCGGCCGACTGACCTTGGTCTTCAGAATTGAAAGCCAAGATAAAGCTATTTCTTTATAAGTTGCCTAGCCTCGGGTGTTCCATCATAGCAATAGAAAATAAACTAAGACACAATGTACCCAGAGCATTTCATTGGCTCTTGTATCCTCATGATAAAGTCATCACAGAGTATGCCCTTAAATATTTGTTGAGTGAATAAATGGGAGCATCTGTTTAGCTATTGTTTCTAGCATTGAACATTCAGACTTTATCGTATTTTTTGTTGTCGATAACCACGCAGTACCACTCATATTCCTCAAGCAGGATGTACCTGGCCCAGCTACCGGAGCTGTCACCGTTCACTGTCACCCCTCTCGCCACAGTGGTTTTCATCACACTCCCACAGAGCCTTCTCCTAAAGTACTCAAGCACTGCTCTCTGCCCACGACTCTATCAAAAATAGAAAAAACAAACAAACAAACAAACAAACCAAGACCGAGTCATTACCTGTTTCTAGAATGAGAGTGAGCAAATTTATCTGCAAAGCTGATGAGCATTTGTGGATTCACTGAGCAATGCGTCCTTGTCTGGGATCCAGCCCTCAGTCCTTGGCACATGCCCTTTCTTACCTCAGAATTTGCATGGGCACCTCTCTGTTCAGTCTGCGTGGGCCCCTTGCTCCACACACTGTGGTGAAGTTAGTCCTCACAACAACCCTGTCAGTTGGACATCATTTTATTTGACACAAGGAAGTAGGATGAGGAGGTTGTACCACAACAGTGAGCCAGTCTCATCGGGGTAGAGATCTGAATTCCACACGCTTTCTTCTGGGTGATGACCACAGCCTTCGAACTGGTCCTCACACTTAAGGTTGTTCTTACCTGACCTCTGTGTGTGTTTTCTAGCTTTTACTTTCTACTGCTTATCTTCAGACACCTTCCCACCCCCTGCCCCAAATGCCGCCGGACTGACCTCTTTCATTTTTGTGTGTTCCTTTCAGATTTTTTTCTCTCTGCTCACGCAGATCCCTCTCCAACTACACCCATTGTCTTAATTACTTTCTCATTGCTGTCACAATATCTTACACTCATACCGTTCATTTTAGGTTACTGTTTTAGGAAGTCATGGTTGACTAGTAACAGCAGTTTGGCGGAGGCCTATCTAGAGAAAGGCTGCTGCTGGCATCACAGGAGGAAGGATCAGGCATTTAATCCATAGCCTCAGTGATAATCCACCTCTCCCAACCAGGTTCCACCTCCTAAGAGCAAGTGAAATCCGTAGGTAAACCACAACATCCAAATACATGGGACTTTCGGGGGGCGTTTCAGATCCCAGCTGTAATATCTCATCCATGGCTCTCAAAAGACTCCTGCCCACTTCCTTATGGAAAATGCATTTAGTCCATCTCTAGTAGCTGCCAAAGTCTTAACAATTCCAGCACTGCTAAAAAAATTCAAGCCCAAGGTGTCCTCTGAGACTCAAGTTAAACTCTTAGCTGGGGGCTCCTGTGAAAAATCAAGTGAAAGTTAAAAACTTCCAATATACAACGGCACAGGGTAAACATTTCCATTACAAAAGAGAGAAACAGGAGTATGGAAAGCAATCAGACCAAAGCAAGGTTGAAACATAACAGGGAAAATATTAAATCCTGTAGCTCGATGACCAGCAGGTGGGCCACACTGTGGTGAGATGTGAACTCCGAAGGCTTTATGTGGCCCCAATCCTACGGCATGTTGCCTCTGGCTGCATTCTCCGTGGCTACTCTTTTGAGCTGGCTCCACTCATAGCCTGTGGTCTTCCTCTACAAATGATCCGTGTTTCCGGCATCTCCAAATTTCTGGGGTCTTCACTGCACTTTCAGCTTCAGCTTCCTGTTTACAGCTTCGCGCACTGGCCTCAGGGGCACCCTGTCTAGTCTCCAAGATCTACTTCTGGAATCTAGGTGGAAGCCCTTCTGACCCTCAGCCTCTTATATTCTGTATACCTGTGAGGCAAGAAACATGTGGATGATGTCATCGGCTGACAGCTTGAGCAGCAGGCTAGTATCCTTGGACCATGACCGTAGCAGCCCCTACTTCCAACATGGCTGAACACCTTGGGAATTCACTTCCCTAGGTTCCCTTGTAGGAGAGCTTGGGCCTACTCCTTTCAAAGTTTTTCTGCCTCTGCATCTTTGAGCTGGAGAAGGGTGAAATCTTGTTGATTCATGTGATGTCTGTAAGCCATCTTTTCTGTAGTCCCATTTCCAAGTACTTCGCTTCTTCGAAATGCTAATCCCCTCAACAACCATGCACGCCTTTGCCCCAGCTTTGCAGTCTCTTTCCTTCTAGGACAGCTGCAAACTTTTTGTATCTTTTTCTTCTGCCATTTTATTTTTAACTTAGATTAGAGCTGGCTAAAAGCTACCAGCAGTACCCATGTGGCAGTCTGACCATTGGGCTGCCGTGACATTTCCTCCACAAGATTACGTAGTGCCTTGTTTAATCTCAATTTCAGCCAACCAACATTTGGTGCGTATAAATTTATAATTGTGAATGCTTCCTTTTGGGTTGTTTCTTTTAAAAGTACAGAGTTCAACTGTGTCTTTTCTAATCTGTTTTGGGTTGATGTCTGCTGTGTCTGAGAATTGTATACCTAACTCCTGTTTGGTTTTGGTGCATGGGGTATTCATTTCCATCTTTTTACTTTCAGTCTGTGTATTTCTTTGTGAAGAATGTCTCTTATAGGCTACAGATATTTTCTTTTCTGATCCAATGTGCCAGTTAGTGTCTTTCAGTTGGGGAGTTAAGATCCTTAACATTCAGAGTAACAAAAATATTTACTGAATCCTGTCATTTTCTTTTGTTTTTACTTTTGTTTTCTGTGTTTCCCTTTTTAAGACTATTTTCTGTTTTAGATGTTTCCTTTACTCTGAGCTCTTTGGTGCTGCTACTCTTTCTGTCTTTGCTGCAGATTTACTTGAAAATTTTCTGCAATTCTGGTTTAGTGGTCTTAAATTTCTGTAGGGCTCCATTGTTGTGGAAAATTTTTACTTCTTCCTCAATTTTGAAGAATACCTTAAAAATGTAACAGCTTGAGTTACTGCTTCTAGTTTGAAGGGTTTTGTACCATGGTCTCTTGTCCTCCAAGGCTTGTCCCGAGAAATCTGCAGTTATTCTGGTAGGTTTACCTTTCTAGGTAACGTTTTATTTTTCTCTTCCAGCTCTTAGTATCCTTTTTGTTCTGAATTTCTTTGTTAAGCTCATCAAACATTGTTTGAATTTGTTTCAAAATTTCTTCCTTGATCTGGTCAAACATTAGGTTCGATTGTTTTCTGAGTACTTTCCCTACAAATGCCTGTGTTTCTGGAACTGTGAGAAAAGCTTTTTTAAGAGTTGTGCATTTTTAGAGGCATTTTATTGCCTTATTTTCTCATAATTCTAATGGTGAGGGTTGCAGATCAGTAAGCATAGAGAAAAAAAAAAAGAAAAAGAACTGCTCCCAGGGTGACAATCTCTTCAGTTACAGTAGGTCTTTCCTTTTTTTTTTTCTCAATTTCATTCTTTTTTGTCATTTATGCCTATTTTCACACTCGGCTAAATTTAGGATCTTTTGGGTATCTAACCTTCTACTTTTTTCTCAGTCTCCTACACATTCAGTGAGGAAAAAAATGAATCTCAGTAATGTTGGTGACTCAAAGGCAAGCCACGTGAAAAATAATTCAGAGTGAAAAATAATTCAGATAACCATTTTTTCCACCATTAATGGCACAAAAGAAATCTGTAGTAATAACATTATCTAAGACAAACCAAATATTGGCATATTATATCACCAATCGAATACAATGATTCTTTTCTTAGCCTTAGAAATGTGGTCTATATTAGCAATTCAGATATGTAGTCAAATCAAATATCAACCTATCAAAATGATCTACTAAAGGCAACACTATACCACCATTAACAATAAAAATCTGCGTTAATACCCTAGGCTAAGTTAAGTAGCTCAAAGTTGACTCCAGCTACTGTGCTTAACAGTAGGAAATGAAACAGCCATCGCCACATGATATAAAACCAACTAATTTATTAACGTACCATAATAATCAAGTAAGTGTTACCTGTATTCTGCTTATGACATTACAAACGTGATCTATACTACAAATACAGGCACCTGTGCCATCAAAGCACGGGCTTATTGAAAAGATCAACTAAAGTCAACAACCTTTGGTAATAATAGGAAAGTGGACGGGCGTAACTAAGCAGCAAAAAGTTATAAGCTGCTGATAGGATCAAATTGCTATATACGGTGAACAATGAATAGTCACAGTAATAAGATTTTTGGGGGCAGGAAAAGGGGGAACCTGGCCAAAGGGTCAGTTTTGGAGAAGAAAGAAAGCCAGGAAGAGTAGAAGGGGTAGAGGAAAGTGAGATAAAATTCCCATTGAAGACAAGAAAAACCTAAATAGAATTGGTAAAACTAACCAGAAGAAAGAAGGCCAGGAAGGAGAGAGAGAGAGAGAGAGAGAGAGACAGAGAGAGAGACAGAGAGACAGAGAGACAGAGAGACAGAGAGACAGAGACAGAGAGACAGACAGAGAGAGAGAGAGAGAGACAGAGAGACAGAGAGAGAGAGAATAACACAAGTTTGCATAAAGACTATTTTAGAAAGGCAAAAAGGACAATTTAATTTTTTTTTTGAGACAGGGTCTTGCTTGCTGATTCATGCTGGCCTTGAACTTACTGTGTAGCCCAGGCTGGCCTCCGATTCATTGCAATCCTCCCGAGTGCTGGAATTAAAGGTTTTTGCCTCCAGATTGGCTTATGTGATGATGGAAAATTGAACCCAGGACCTTTCACATGCCAGGCAAGTGTTCTAATTGCTGAGCTGTGCCCTCAGCCCCAGCCCCCTAAAGAACAACTTGAAATAAAAAGCAAAACAAAAAAGGAGCACCAACCCAAAATATAAAACAAAGCAGAAATAACACCGATGTGTCCAGATTTCTCCTCTGCATCGAGCTATTTGGGTAAGTAGTCTCTTTCCAGGTCCAGCAGTGTGGGTGTTCACCATACGCCACGTGCGGGAAAGAGGAGGAATAGTGCTCACGCTGTGGCCTACAGTGACTCCATGCTGCTGTCTATGAGGGGGTCTGTGGCTGGACTTCCTGAGCCCAAGAATCTGCAAAAGCATGCTTCCTGCCTTAGGGCCTTTTTCCAGTGGCCCAGCCCTGGCATTGGCATGTCTCTGGGCACGTAGGATGCCCCCTGAGCTCTGTGCTGGCGGTAGGCAGGGAGGGGGGCCCAGCAATCGGTTGGACTCAGCACGTCCCATGCACCCCCCTTGGCAAACGGCTCACAATTGTCCTGGCACCTTTCACAAATGGGTAGGGCCCCTTTGTCTTCCACAACCTGTTCTCACCAAAACCCAAATATTTCACTGTGCGGCCTGCTCTCCCCTCTCCAGACTGTCTCTTGTGACAGCTCCCAACTAGTCTCTGGTTAAGTGTCCCTGGCATGTGTCCATCTGTGGCTTCTGTGTCTATTTCAACGTAGTTTTGACTAATGGCTTTTGAATAAACCCCTCCCTAATTGGAGCCATTGAGAACTGCTTTCCACACACCCAGCTTCTAATTCCAGGAAGGCATTCGCCCATGAGTTCAGGTGTGTTTGGCCAGCAACATGGAATACCTGGATGCAGTCCTGCCCCCTGCTGGGAAGTAGAGGAGCCCTGAGGACCAGGCTCTGTTTGCCCATCCAGCCAGAGATAGAGAGGAAGCAGGTGTTTGGGTGCTGGGTCAAGCCCTCTGCTCCTGGGTTCTCCAAGTGTGAGCAGGCAGGTTCAGCATCTGGGCCTTAGGGTTGCCTCCTGTGAAGTGAGGCTGAAACCAGGAAGTCCCATTGAGGGTGATGTCATCCTTAAATAATTCCAGAAAAAGTGGTTCATACATTTATGGTTGTGGTTGTTACATTGCCGTGGGAACCGACATAAAAGTAGAGCAGAGACTGACCTTTAGGCTTAGAGAACCTAGGGGAGTGTCGAGTCGTGGAGTGTTTTGGTGTCATTCCTGTGTGCCCACCACAAACGGCTAAGACACAGAATGTTTCTTCTTTCTTTCTTTCTGTCTGCACACAAGTCGTCCTTAATAAGTGGCAACCACTTAACAGTTGTGTTTATGTGGTCCTTGAGTCCCAGCCACAAGCCACCCCACAAATGCTCCACTCACTGTGTCACCTTACCTCATCTGGCTTTGGAAATACCGGGCAGAGCTGCCTTAGCCTCTCTCTCTCTGCCTTTGGGGTGCAGTTTGCTAAGCATCCCTATTGCTGATTTCAGAGTCGAAGCTCTCCGTATTTTCCTTGGGCGAGCACTCACGTGAGCTCTTGATTTCCTCCAAACTCTCAAAATTTTCCTTGAGAGTTTTAACACTAGGTGGCACAACAGTCCCATGGCAAGGTAACAATAGTTTAAAGACCCCCTCCTGCGCCTCCCGCAAAAGGAGGCCTCTTCTTCCTAATCTCCGATTGCCCTTGACGCTAGCTCTGCAAAGGTCACACCCCCTAGAAAGGGTTGGCCTGCATAAAACCTAGTCCTTTCATTCCCCACCCGGTAAAAACTACATTTCCTTGTTTAGAATTCTGGCTAATTTGAGCCAACTAGAACAAATTAGCGGAGGTGGCAGGGTTTGCTGTCCCGTGGGTCCCACGGGCCGTGATAGCAGAGCCGTAACTGCGGCATAGTTGTGGATCAGTCGTGTAGCTGGGAGTGAGCACAGTGGGCACCTTGGGCTTCGTCTGCCCAGAACTCAGCTCTTGGCTTCCGCTGCCTGGCAAGTGACATGTGAAGGGACCGTGTGTGTCCTGTGCAAAATGGTGGAGATGGGGCAGGCTGGCACAGGTCCAGAGTGTGTTATCAAGCTGTGACAGAGGCATGATTTCTGCCTGTAATGCACCAACTTTTTTTTTTGAGGAGGGGTGGTCTGAAACAAAACCCAATCTCCCTTCCCTTCCTCAAAAGAAAACTTCCAAGGATGGGGTTCTGCCTCCAACCCCAGGCCCTGCGTTGTGCAACCTCAAAACTGAACCTGCTCCTGCTAGAGGATGGGGAGCCTGCAGCACGACGGGATGGGGCCTGTGGCTCCTTGCTTTCTTGTGTAGGGTTCCGGTTTAGGACCCCGACTGGACAGCCTGGGCTTGCCGGTGCTAGGGAGTTTGGCAGAGATGTGCCAGAGGCTGGTTGGGATTTTCCCCTGCCTGTTTTCCCTAACACATCAAGAACATCAAGCTACTCTACTACATCAGGACACTGAAAACTTTCCGGGTGACACCAGAAAACACGTGACATCCTGTCCGCCGACTAAACTCTTCCCTTAGGAGTGAAGCTAGAGAACCGGGACCTAGAGGAAGGGTCAAGGGGTGGGGGTGAGAGTTTCTGACTGGACAGAATGGCTTGTCCCCTTGTTCCTGACACCAGCCTGCGAAAACTGGAAAGACACGGAGGCGATTCCCCCAACCACCCCGGGAAACAGAATCACGAAAAGAGCTAGCTTGGAGAAGTTCAACATTTCCGGGGCCAGAAAAGCAAAAGGGGGGTTTATCAAAAGTCTAGCCTTCAAATCTCAAGGCTGCCATAGCGGCTTTTAACTAGTCGTCAGAGGCTCAATATTTTTAGGAGAAAGGCCTCGTGGCGGAGGTGAAGTGTCACGGGAGAGGGTAGCCCTCGTTCACCTCCGCTTGCCGTCCCAGCTGAGTCCCTACCGATGTCACCGGGCGTGAGCTGGCTGCTGCTTCGGCACCTGTAGGTTCACGTCCCACAATGTCAAAGGATGAAATTGTGGATGAAGCAGAGAAGGTGTAGAAAAGCACTTTATTTTGAAAAGTAAAGAGCAGAGAGATAGAAGCTTCTGGTCCAGAAAAAGTCACCCATGTGGCTCTTGGTCTAGGGTCTTAGGTAGATTAGCTGAATAAGGGGGGTGATGTTACTGAGCTGCGTAGCTGCCAAGGTGAATCACCTCACTAAATGGTAAAGCCCTCAGCCTTTAAGACTCTCCAGCCTTTGGAGCTCAAGGAATGGCTCAGCGGGGAAAGCGCGTGCTCAGCAAATGAGTAGCCAGTGGCCACCCAGCCGGCCCGTCATATGCCCTTGATGTAACTGACTACCGCGTTCATAACGTTCTGGGAGCAGGGGAAGGAGAAGGGCTTCTTATCGAATAAGAGGATGCATCCGTGGAAGCCGTCCTCCGCGTGGTACCAGGTCACCGGGACACCCTGGTCTTCCAGGCGCTTCTTGTAGAGCAAGGTGTCGTCGCGCAGGACGTCCATCTCACAGCTCACCAGGAGGGCCTCAGGGAGCTGAGCGATGACCTCGTCAGCCGCCAGGAGGGGTATGTGCTCTACGTCTAACAGTTGTTTGGTTTCCAGATAGGCAGTCTCATTAAAAGGCCCAGGAAACTGGGGTTCCTGGTAATGTTTTTTGAACTTACTGGGAATATTATCAGAGCTGAGCCATTTCTTGTACTTCTTCCAGAAATCCGGGCTTACAAAACTACCTGTCATTAAGGCATCTTGCCAGGAGGGGTGAATGGCCCCGCACTTACACAGACATGTCATGAACACATCCAAGGTGAGAAATGGTGTGTTTTTGTTTTGTTGAAATGATGGCAGCTGTAAATTGATGATCTGGAGAGCTGGACAAATCATGACCTGAGCCCGGATCTGGGGAAGGTCTCTTCTGTCTATCAAGACCTGGGTGATCTTGGCTGCAATTCCTGCTCCAAGGCTTTCCCCACAGGCCACCACCCGGGAGGAGTCAACCCCGTATTCTCTCAGGATCTTCAGGAAATAAAGGGTAGCATTCAGACAGTCCTGGTACATGACAGGGTAGCAGTAGTCAGGGAGTTTGCGATACCTGAGGAAGAAAGAGGAACCACATGCATCTGGTGCAGACGTCAGTGTAGGTATTTGAACACTGTCCTCTACCCCTTTGGGAGATCAAACTAATCACATCCTCAGAATAACCCAAGAAGTGAGGAGGGGTATCTCCATTTTAATCCTATGCAAGTATCATGTTTCTGCCCAGAGTCAGTTGTTTTGAGCAATTCCGGAGGTGTTTAGTTTGGGGACATTTGGAGACACGCCTAAATGCATCCTACGTTGTGTTCAGTGGACGCGAAGTGCACACACAATCGCAGCTAGTGGGAGGCGGACACTGAGTGTTGGGAAGATGCTGCTCTTGCCAGTGTCATGAGAGAGGACCACAGGCGTGGGCTACCTGCTCACGACGTTCCGGTTGCTCTGTCTACCCAGGCTTGGTGCAGGCAGGGTGGAGGGGGTCCACTGGAGAAGCAGACTCCAACAGGTTAATTTGTAACTTTTCTCCCTTACTTTCTCTAGCACGTTGTAATCTCCTGGAGTAAAACCAGAGCTATATAGAGTAGTCTCAGTGACCCCTCTTCCCACAGAAAAATCCTCTTCCTCCCCCAGGAACCACAAATGTATCTTAGAACATTTTTCACTTTGGCTCTCGCGTGGCCAACTATTGGTAGACAGCTAACTAGCTTTTAGGCAGGAAGGAAGAGAGTTATTTTAACAATGCGATAAACCACCGGCAGGGTCACCACACGACCCCACCTAGGGTACTTACCATCACTTCCATCCACCCCGGACTAGCCCACCATTTCCCCCTGCCCAAGCGAATGCAGGGTTACCCTGAATCCTGGATCTGTCGCCTCTTTTTGTCCCTTTGTGCACTTTTTTTTTATCATGTCTATTTTAGAAGGTATTCATTTTATTTCATTTCTAACTTCATTCAAAAAGTGTCAGGTCTCAGGATTCAAGATCCACACACAGCAATCAACAGCATTCCTCTTTACTGGTAGTGAATCCATTGAGGAAGAAATCAGGAAAAAAAAAACCTTCACAATAGCTTCAAAAAATTTGAATACATAGAAATTAAAATAGCCAAGGAGGTAAAACACCCCTGCAGTGAAAATTACAGAAGTAAAAAAATGGAAGGCGATGCTAGAAAACAGGAACACGTCTTCATGTTTGGATCAGCTGAATTAATCTTGTTGAAATGACCATATTTCTCAAATCCATCAACGGGTTTAATGCACCTCTGTTCAAATACCAACAACACTCTTCACGGAACTAGGAAAAAGTACTAAAGTTTTTAAGAGACCCACAATAACTAAAGCCACCCTTACAGGAGGAAAAAATATCAAAAGCCATATCGAGACAAAAATTTCAGGTTATACTACAAAGCTATAATAACAAACCCAGCATGGTCTCAGCACAAAATTGAATGTGTAGACCTATGGAATGTGGCAAAAGAGACAGAAACAACCCCATGCACCTGAGAGTCCATCTCTTTTTTTTGTGAGAACTAATTTCTGTAGGAGCATATGATATGGAACCCAGAAAGACCAAAAAGTATAAGGCAAAGTCACCTCAGCCATCTGATTTGTAACAAAGGAACAAAATAAAAATGTTGGAGAAGAGATAACCACTTTAACAAGTGTAATGAGAAAACTGGTTATTCAATGCAACACATGAGAACTAGACGTGTACCTCTCACCCTGTACTAAAATCAAACCAAAATGGATCAGAGGCTTAGATATTAAAATAGAAACTGTGAAACTGTTGGAAGACATCATAGGGGATACACCACAGACAACAATAAAGACCTCAAGAGCACAGGACAAAACAGAAAGCAGGTGCCCCCAGCTTCCTGGTCACGGATGACCAGCGGCTGGAACTAGCGGGAGGCGGAGCTTGGGTGCCATTCCTCTCCTGCCGCTGTGCGTTATTTCAAAGCCATCACTCAAGAAGCTACTTGAGTATAATGAGTACCGCCGCCTGCCACGTCCTTGTGAGAATGACCTTGACCTAACCTTGTGCGTAGTGATGAGTACGTCAGGAACCACTAGATAAAAATTACAATGGGACTACGGCAAGTTAAAGACTTTCTGCACAGCAAAGGAAACAATCATAGAGTTAAAGACACTTCACAGGGTGGGGGGGAATGCTTATCAGCTACTCTTCTGATACAGGGCTAGTATCTAGAATATTACAAGGAACTCAAAATATTAACCCCTAGAAACTGAATGGCCCGGTCAAAACTTAGGCAAATGAACTGCAGAGGTATGTTTCAGAAAAACTACAGCTGGACACTACGTACACGAAAAAGTGTTCGTCGTCTTTAGCTATACAGAAAACACAAATCAAAACAACTCTGTGATTTCACCTCATGCCAGTCGGAATGCCAGTCATTGCCCCGAAACAGCGAATGCTGGAAGGATACAGAGAAAACGGAATCCTGGTGTACTTAGTACATAGAAATCGACACGGAGAGTTCTCAAAAATAAAAACAGAAATTTCATTTCAGCCAACCATACTTCTTCTAGATGTAGTCTCGAGAGAATTCAAGGGACCGTACGGTAGTCCTCTGTGACCATGTTTGTGGCTTCGCAGTTCACAATCGCCAAGCTCTGCAAGCTCCATACCCACTGGAGGATTGAGCAAAATCCTGCTGATGCCCAAAGATGGGTGTACCACGAGGAACAAGTCAGATGCAGAAATTTAAATATCTCCATAAATAATATATAAACACATGAACAAAATCAAGGCACAGTATAGGAAACAAAAGATAAGCCTCGTGGCGATGAGAAAGAGGTTGGTGGGAGGCGAGGAAGTGAAAGGAAAGGAAATTTTTAAAATGATCAAAATAGATTATGAGCATGTACTAAATTCCCCAAGTCAGCTTGACTGGTATGCTTTGTAAACATACGGTAGAAAAAATAATTAACTTTCAAGAAACTGTTAGGCTTGGTGAATTTTTAAAAAATGTTTTAACATCGCACCCCTGCGATGCGTTCACGTCATGGCGCGCCCTTTGGATGGTTTTCTGGCTACGTGACACTCCCCAGCAGCTCCGTGGTCTCAGGGCTGGGCACTCACTCCTTGGGGGTGGGCCTCTTTCCAGGCGCCTGCTGTTTTGAACAGTGGTGCGCCTTCAGACCGGCCTGCTCTCTGCCCTACGACCACCCAGGTATCCCTCTCCCACCTTCCTCCCCTGGGAGTAAAAGCTGCTGATTGTCCCAGGCAACTCACCCCACCGACAGCACCACCGAGTCGGTCTCCCGGGCCAGGCAAGTGCACAGGTTGTGGTAGGAATCTGCAAGACAGGACCAGAGTCACCCTTAAGGAGGGTCCTGCGCCTCCCTCCCCGCCAGTCCTCCGGAGAGCAGGATCCACATGGGTGTGGGGCGATGTCCTCCCTCTGTTCCGCCTCTGAAGTGACCCCAGTGGGTGGCACCTGCCCCCCACCTCTCTGGCCTTACTTAGTTCTGCACTGAGGAGAAGGAGAACAGACAGGCTTGGGGATGCAAAAGGGCCAAAGCCAAGAGTAGGCGTATTTGGCACACCAGCCCAGGATTTTTAGTAGTTTTATGTATTTATACTGGTAAGGAGGCGCTGGGCCGAGGGGCGTGTCAGTGAGTAAGGTGGTAAGCCCGGAGGACAGCGGGTCTGCAGTCAATGCCAGGCCCAGAACCGGCCCGCTGCACCTGCCACTCCACACCGCCGGCTCCTGCAGTGGGCTGTGAAGGCTGTGGGGGTGGGGAGGTCTGTCCACATCCTCTGCCGGGCTGAGCCCAGCTCCTGCGATTGGGGCCTCTCAGTGGAGGCCCAGGTATCAGGACTTCTAACTCACACCAGGTGATCCCCATGTTCAGAGGAGCTTATGAAAGAAACGCCGGTGTCATCGCCTCTGTGTGCAAATGTTGGAGGACGGGGGTGCTGATGACGGAGCAGACAGGGGTCAGCTGGTCAGGCACCTGTGACCTAGGCTGCACTGGGAGGTCTCAGCCCCACTGCACGTTACATGCCGTGGGAGATTTTTCTCTCTTTTTTGCCCAAAGGTTATTAAATTAAAAGTGTTTACTTGGGATCCATGACAGTTCCAGTCAACTGGAGGCCCTGGTGCACATCGCACTGGGGCGTCATCACCTCCCGCCCCTCGCACCCCGCGTCCCCTCTTCCTTCCCACCAACCCATCTCCCCCTTCCTACCATCTCTTATTCGGCTCCTTCTCTTCTTCACACTTTGGGTTTGTCATATGAAAGGAACCACGCCCTCTTCAACCCTTCACCTCTGATTCATTTCAGTATGCATAATGGACCCAAGGTGGACCCGTTTCCCTACAAATCTTTACGGCAGAGTAGTACTCCACTGTGCGTATACACCCTATTTTCATCCACTGGTCTGTTGAAGCCTCTGTGATCTACTATCATGTGGCTATAAAAATGGGTGTGCCTGTATCAATATCTCTATTATGTGATGACTTTAACCCTTTTGGAAAGATGTCCAAAAGACGTCTAGTTGCGGCCAATGGAACATCTGTCTTTAGTTTTTTCAGGAGTCTCCATACTGCTTTCCCACGTGGTTGTACCAGTTTACAGTGCCAGCCACCATGTAAAAGCATCCCTTCACCCTCGCATCCTTGCCACCATTGCTGTTGTCTGTGGGTTTTTTGTTTGTTTGTTTGTTTTGTTTTGTTTTGTTTTGTTTTTGAGGCAGGGTCTCACTCATTAGTCCATGATAGTCTTGAACTCACTATGGAGCCCAGGCTGGCCTTGAACTTATGGCAGTTCTTCTGTCTCAGCCTCCCGAGTGCCTTGTGCTTGCTAGGCAAGCATCTAACCGCTGTGCTACTCCTCCAGCCCCGAGTTCTTGGTATTAGCCATTGTTACTGGGCTAACATAGAACTTCCGTGCTGTTCTAATTTGCAATTGTCCGGCAGCAGGTTTCGTGTTTCCATTTTAATATTCAGGTCTTTGATCCACTTTCATTTTAATGCAGTCTGGAAGGTGTGGGTCTAGATTCTTCCGTATGTGCATTTGTTAATTTGTTAGAGGCTTTGTTTGTTTCCTTTGTTGAAGATAAGATGGCCGAGGGTGATTGGGGTTGTCTCTGAATTCGTAGTTCCCTTTTGTTGGTCCACATAGCCATTTTTGTGCCAATACCGTGCAGTTTTAATTGCTGTTGCTTTGTAATATATTGGTAAGTTGATGCACCCCACTTTTGTCTCTTCTGGTTCCCTCTGAATGTTAGAATTATTTCTTCCAGCTCTGGAAAATGTTGGCATTTTGATTGGAATTGTATTAAATCTCTGCTGGGATTACAGATGTGTGCCACCACACCCAGCTTTCCTACTATAATTGAATTTGGCTTTATTTTTCCTTTTACGTCTAGTAGTCTCTGTTTTACAAGACTGGGTGCACCAATATTGGGGGTGTATATACTCATTAATTATTGTCATTAATTGCAATGATATTGGAATCTAATACTAACAAAAGTTGTCATAACCAATTACATACTACAACTATTTTACTGTTCACATTAGAAAAGCAGTGTTGGCTATCAACGTTGACTCATCAAAAGACTTTACCAAAGGTAACACGGTGCCACCGCCTATTGCAAAAGGGCAGTCTGTATTACTGACCTAGGCTGAACTGAACAGCTAAAAGTTATTAACTCTTCTAGGCACCAACCAGTATGCTGTCATTGACAGTAAGATAGAGCTCTGGCATATCCTTGGGTAAACCAATGGTTGCCATATCGTCTAAGCTGTGGCACCCCTGGAATCCCATCTACACACCCGCAATCTATATTCGGCCACATGCCTGTCTTCCACCACACACCCATAATCCACTCCTCATCCACCAGGCCCCATCTCCTAGCAGCACATGGTTCCATAGATAATTCATAACATCCAAGTACATGAGGCTTTTGGGGGGACGCTCCAGACCCAAAGCAAGGCAGCACGTTTGCTCCGCCTTGTCTTTAGCCTCTGCGGCATCCTTCTGAGGACTGTAACTATCCCGTTGGCCCGTGTATCAGTTTGGGTTCTTTTAAAAGGCAGAATTTACAGAAATTATCACAAAAAGGATTAGGAAGGCTTACAAATCCTAGGATAGAAATAGTCCAAGATGGCGGCCTGCACCTGCAAGAGCTGGAGTGTCCAACGGCTGCTCATCCACGAAGTAGAACTCCTGTCCAGGACTGCAGGACAGCCCGTGAGAGTCTGCTGCAGATCTCGGTTGCTCCAAGAACAACAGCGAAGACCAGAGCCTGAAGATCCGCAACTGAAGATCTCGATGGACACAAGCTGAGACTGGAGCGAATCTGTGATGAAGATCTGTGGTGTGTAGCCAGTCGGCATCTGCAGACAACTGCAAAGGCCAGAGCTTTCCCAGAGGAAGAAGCTGTGACAACCTTCCCTCTTCCTTCCTTTTCTACCATTCGAATTCCAGCTGGGACTCCCACATCTGACTGGGTGCTCTTCCCCCATTTGCCAACCCACAAACCACTCACACTCTGACCCAGGCTGTTTCTCAATTACCAGTCCAGGTGTGGTTCCTGATCGCCTCAAATTGACACGATCTCCCCAGCGGTCATAGCCTGTGTTTAATTCCCAGAGTTCTCTTTCTCGAAATTAAATCATTCAGATTTTTTTTCCTCTATTTCTACCTTTTGCATGAGCCTGTCAGAATTCATTGAACAGGAGATCCTACATGGCCACCATCTTGTCCCGTCTCCGGAGATTTTCAATAGCACAGGGGCCTGGGACCACTGCAGAGAGGGGACTCAGTCAGGTTGGACTAGACTGTTGTAGGCGTGACCTTCAACTCTCAGGGGATGTTGATGACAGCCAAGGTCGACACCTCTGGATATCAGCCGTAGTCCAAATCCTGCTGATCTGTCCAGCTTCCCTCCCTGGGCTGACCCTCTGTCCTTCTTCCTTCCTCCCAGGGCCTCAGGCCACTTCTGCTTCAGAGCTCTGCCCTGGTGCCCTCCTCGTAGACTGAGCAGGGCTGGGTCAGGGCAGGACTGGGGAGGCAGCTGTCGTGAGTCACAGTCCAGGGCACCAGGACATTCAGCCTTCCTAACTGGTAACATCTGATACAGTATTTAGGAAATCAAATTTGATGTCAGTAAATGCCGTGATTGGAAAAATAACTGAAGTTTTCAACAGGCTGCCACTTTCCACAAATCACTCAGCCCTGTTGGTTCCTGTCAGGCTATGAATTTTCGTACTTTGTTCATCATAGCTTTTTGTGCAGCATTTTTTTTTCTTCTTAAACATTGTATTGAAGTGCAGTATTAGTGATCGTGCAGACTGAAATTCTGAGGTCATTTTGGAGCCTGTCTGGTGTCATTTTCAGAGCTTGAAGCATCTCCTCGCTGAGCTCTGCCCAGTCATGGCCTGGCTCAAGCATGCCCCTTCCTCCCTCCCACTTCGAAGCATTGGTGCCTCCTAATCCATTGACCCTGGACTCAGATGTTACTTTCAAAGGACATGGTTATGTTAGAGGCTTTTAACGGCTTTGTATCACTCTGCTTTCCACCACCCTGGATTAGCCACGTGATAAACCTACTCACTTATGTGAGTGCTTCTGCCTGGATTAGCACCCTCATTGGCTGACGGGCGCACGAGGGCAGCCTGGGTCTTGCCTGCCCACCTCTGGGTCCCCTGTGTCAGCAAAGGAGCCAAGTCAATGCCAAGGAAGCACGTGCGGACCCCGCCCTACTTGTACCTTTGCCAGCCTAGGCTGGCATCTGGAGAGGGTGCTGTGCGTAGGGGATCGAGAGAGAAGAACGCTTACAAGGTGGGTCCCTTGGAAGGGGGAGGGTCACAGTTCACTTCCGAATAAGAGAGGATGAGGGAGGCGATACAACTTTGTTCAGAAAATTCTACAAGAAGAGAAGGCGGCCTTTGCATCGGGGCAATTTTTGATGTCCTCACCCGTCCCCGCCCACAATCATGTCCCCATCCATGGGTCCCCCAGCTACCCCCTCCCCTCGTGCAGCCTCTCACCCACCCATCTACCTAGTTGGTTATGCATTCAGTCCTTCGTTTGAACAGTTAGACCAGCGGGGCAGCACTGGGGACCCGAGAACAAAGGCACCAGGGTCTTCCCTGCCCTCTGGCAGGTTCCATTCTCAGTGGGGCAGACACACCGGAAGCAAGAAACCCAGGCAGGCCAAGGTTGGTTCCGATCGTGGCAAGTGCC